>PVIY010009551.1:0-72195 GCA_004026745.1 Myrmecophaga tridactyla
TTAATATCAGGTTATGCATATATAGAGAACAGCCTCCTGAAATCCAGAAATAATAATCACCACTCCAGACTTAATGTGTCTGCTCTAAAAGCTTACAATCTAGGCCCCTATTTTCTTATAAACATTTTCTAAAGATGAGCATACTATTGTTGTTCTTTTGTTCCTGGCTTATTTTGTCTCTCCAAATGTCCCACATATTCATTCACATTGTTGCATGCCTCACAACTTTGTTCCTTATTGTGGCAGTACAACCTTCATTCATAAGTATACACCATTGTTCACCAATCTACTTCTCCATCAGTGCATTCTTTAGCCACCTGCTTTTATCAGGCATCATGCATAGTGCCCAAAGTCCAGAGTCCATCTACATTCTCAATTTTAGATAATTTCATCATTTCCAAGAGAAAGAAAACCAATAAATAAACCCTCACCAAATAGGAAATCTAAACCTCCTCTTAACTCTTATCCCTCCCTTTACTATTTACCTCTGCTATTGCTGGGGTAGTGCTGATGCTAGCTCATAGCATGCAATAGCAGTTTTCTCCCTGTACCCTGAACTTAAACAATATTCATACATGCACCATATCTTTAAAGTAGTTCTTGCAAGAACTAATTTATATTTCTAATGTTAATCAGTGGGACCCATGGGTCTATACAACTACTTTCATTCTTGTTCATCTTTATATAGTAATATTACTTAATGACCCACTAGAGAACCATCTTCACATCTATGAATTCTCTTACATTGGAGTTCAACCTTATTAGCTAACCGTTCACCCATCTCTAGCTTCTATGTATCTCTAAGTCCCTTATATTATATATGACTATGCCTTCATGCTCGACATAAAAGTGGACTCGTACAGTATCTATCCTTTTGTGTCTGGCTTAATTCAGAGAGCATTATGTTCTCAAGGCTCATCTATCTTGTCATGAGCTTCAGGATGTCATTTTGTCTTACTGCTGCATAGTATTCCATTGTATGTATATACCACATTTTGTTGATGGGCATTTGGTTTATTTCAATATTTTGGTGATTGTGAATAATACTACTATGGACATCTGTGTGCAAATGTTTGTGTCATTGCTTTCAGCTCTTCTGGGTATATGCTAAGTAGTGCTATTGCTGGGTCGTAAGGCAACTCAATATTTAGTTTCCTAAGGAACTGCCAAACACTCTCCATAGTTGCTGCACCAGCGGTGCATAAGTGTCCCAGTTTTTCTACATCCTCTACAACATTTACAGTTTCCTGTTTGTTTAATAACAACAATCTTATAAGTGTGAGATGGTATCTCATTGTAGTCTTGATCTTCATTTCTTTTATTGCCAATGAAAATGATAATCTCTTCATATACTTTTGAGCCATCTCTATTTGTTCTTCAGAAAATTGCCTATTCATATCTTTAGCCCATTTTATAATTGGGTTGTTTGTTCTTTTGTTGTTGAGTTGTGTGATTTCTTTGTATATACAGGAAATCAAACCTTTGTCTGACATGTGATTTCCAAATATTTTCTCCCATTGAGTTGGGTCTTTTGAGGTGTAGAAGCATTTGATTTTGAGGAATTCCCATATATCTATTTTTTCTTTTGCTGCTTGTGCTTTGGGTGTGAAGTTTAGGAAGCTATCTCCTATTACTAGGTCTTGAAGATATTACCTTACATTTTCTTCTAGAAGTTTTGTGGTTCTAGTTCTTATATTTAGGTGTTTGATCCACTTTGAGTTAATTTTTGTGTAGGGTATAAGATAGGAGCCCATTTTCATTCTTTTGACTATTGCAAGATAGGGGTCCTCTTTCATTCTTTTGGCTACTGCTATCCAGTTCTTCCATGCCCAATTATTGAAAAGACTATTTATCCCAGTTCAGAGGATTTGAGCACATTGTCAAAAATCAGTTGACCATAGATTTGATGGACTATTTCTGCCCTCTTGATTTGATTCCAGTGGTCAATGCTTCTATGTTTGTGTGCCAGTACCATGCTGTTTTGACCACTGTGACTTTATAATAAGTTTTAAAGTCAGAGAGTGTTAATTCTCCCACTTCATTCTTTTTTTAAAGATGCTTTTAGCTATTTGGGATCTCTTTCCCTTCCAGATGAATTTGGTACTTAACTTTTCCAAATCTTCAAAGTAGGTTGCTGGAATTTTGATTGGTACTATGTTGAGTCTGTAGAACAATTTGGGGAGAATTGACAGCTTAACTATATTTAGCCATCCTATCCATGAGCAGGGAATGTCTTTCCACCTATTTAGATCTCCTTTGATTTCTTTTAGCAGCAATATGTTGTTTTCTGTGTACAAATTCTTTATATTCCTAGTCAAGTTCATTCCTAAGTACTTGATTCTTTTAGTTGCTATTTTGAATGGAATTCTTTCCTTAAGTGACTCCTCAGCTAGGTCACTGCCTGTGTATAGCAGCATTACTGATTTTTGCACATTAATTTTATATCCCACCACCTTGCTGAATTTGTTTATTAGCTCAGGTAAAAATTGCTGTACATTTCTCAGGGTCTTCCAAATATAGTATCACATCCTCTACACATAATGAGAGTTTTAGTTCTTTTTTTTTTCCAGTTTGGATGCCTCTTATTTCTTTGTCCTTCCTGATTGCCATAGCTAGACCTTCTAGGACATGTTGAATAATAGTGATGACAGTGGGTTACCTTATCTCATTCTTGATCTTAGGGGAAAAGCTATCAGTCTCTCTCCATTTAGTATGATGCTGGCTATCAGTTTTTCATATATTCCCTTTATCATATTGGGGCAGTTAACTTTGATTCCTATCTTTTGGAGTGTTTTTATCAGAAAAAGATGTTGAATTTTGTTGAATGTTTTTTCAGCATCAATTGAGATGATCATGTGATTTTTCCCTTTCAACTTGTTAATGTGCTGTATTACATTAATTGATTTTCTTGTGTTGAATCATCCTTGCAGTCCTGGTATAAACCCCACTTGGTCATGGTGTGTACTTATTTTAATGTGTTGTTGGATTTGATTTGCTAATATTTTATTGAGAATTTTTGCATCTATGTTCATTAGGAAAATTGTCCTGTAGTTTTTCTTTCTTTAGCATCTTTACCCAGCTTTGGTATTAAAATGATATTAGCTTCATAAAATGAGTTAGAGTTCCTTTTCCTCAATTTTTTGGAAAAGTTTGAGCAGTATTGGTGTTAGTTCTTTCTGGAATGTTTTATAACATTCCTCTGTGAAGCCATCTGGCCCTGGGCTTTTCTTTGTAAAATATTTTTGATGACTGATTGAATCTGTTTACTCATGATTGGTTCATTGAAGTCTTTCATTTCCTTCTGAGTCTTTCATTTCTTTCTGAGTCAGTGTAGCTTGCTTGTGTGTTTCCAGGAATTTGCCCATTACATCTAATCTGTCTAGTTTGTTGGCATATAGTTGTTCATAGTATCCTCTTATGATTTCTTTTATTTCTTCAGGGTCTGTGGTTATGCAGTCCTTCTCATTTCTGGTTTTGTTCATTTGCATCCTCTTTCTTCTTTTCTTCATCAGTCTTGCTAGTGGTCCATCAATTCTATTGATTTTCTCCAAGAACCACCTTTTGCTTTTATTGATTCTTTCTATTGCTCTTTTGTTATTCACTTTTTTTCTGTTTTAATCTTTGTTATTTCTCTTCTTCTATTTTCTTTGGGGTTAGTTTTTTTTTCTTTTTTTTTTTTTTCTCAAGCTTCTCCAGGTATGCTGTTAAGTCCTCAATTTTTGCCATTTCTTGTTTTTGATATAGGCATTTAGGGCAATAAATTTCCCTCTCAACACAGCCTTTGCTGCATCCCATAAGCTCTGATAAGTTGTATTCTCATTTTCATTCATTTCCATATAGCTACTGATTTCTCTAGTAATTTCTTCTTTGACCTACTGGTTGTTTAAGAGTGTATTATTTAATCTACATTTATTTGTGAATATTTTCATTCTTTGGTGGTTATTGAGACCCAGCTTCATCCCATGTTGATAAGAGAAAGTGCTTTGAATAATTTCAATGTTTTTAAATTTATAAAGACCTGTTTTGTTCCCCAGCATATGGTCTATCCAGGAGAATGTTCCATGAGCACTACAGAAGAATATATATCCATGTGTTTTGGGGTGCAATGACCTATATATGTCTGTTAGGTCTAATTCATTTATCAAGTTATTAAACTTCTCCATTTCCTTATTGATCTTCTGTCTGGTTATTTTATCTATAGTTGAGAGTGGCATATTGAAGTCTCCTACAATTATTGTTGAAACATCTATCACTCCCTTCAGTTTTGCCTCTACCTCATGTACTTTGGAACTCCTTGATTGAGAGCATAAACATTTATGATAATAATATTTCCTTGGTGAATTGACCCTTTAATTAGTATATAGTGTCCTTCTTTGTCTCTAATGATGTCTTTACATTTTCATTATATTTTGTAGAATATTAGTATAGCTATTCCTCCTTTCTTTTGGTTACAACTTGCATGGAAGATCTTTTTCCATCCTTTCACTTTCAATCTATTTGTATTCTTGCATGCAAGATGTGTCTCTTGCAAGCAGGATAGAGATGAATTATATTTCTTAATCCATTCTGCCAATCTGTGTCTTTTAATTGGTAAATTTAATTCATTAACAGTTATTACTAAAAGCTATTTCTTGAATCCACCATCTTATTTTTTAATTTTATTTATTAGATCTATATATTCTTTTCTCTCTTTCTCCTTTTTATTCTTTAAATTACCTGTAGTGGTACTCTTCAATTCTGTGTCTTACTCCAGACCTCCCTCTCCTGTCTATTTTTTTCAGCCAGCAGAACTTCTTTGGTATTTCTTTTAGGGCCAGTCTCTTGTTAACTAATCCTTTCAGGACTTGTTTGTATGTGAAAACTTTAATCTCTCCCTCAATTTTGAAGGACATTTTGGCTGGCTACAGAATTCCTGGCAGAAATCTTTCTCTTTCACGATCTTAAATATTTCATACTACTGCTTTTTGCCTCCATGATGCTAATTGAGTATTAGCATCATGAGTATCTGAACTCAGTCTTATGTGGCTTCCTTTAGATGTAGTAGGTTATTTTTCTCTTGCTGCTTTCAGGATTTTCTGCCTCTCTTCAACGTTTGACAGACTGGTTTGTATGTGTTTTGGGGGGGTCCTATTTGGATTCATTCACTTTAGAGTTCATTGGGTTTCTTTGGCTTGTATATTTATGTCCTTTATAAGGCTTGGGAAGTCCTCCCCCATTATAGCCTCAACTACCTTTCATAGCTCTTTACTCCTCTCTTCTCCTTCTGGAACACCAATGATTCTCATATTTGTGTGCTTTGTTTTGTCTATTATTTCCTTGAGATCCAATTCAAAATTTTCCATTGTTTTTGCCATTTGTTCTTTTGTCTTTGATGTCAATTACCCTGTCCTCTAGTTCATTTATTCTTTCTTCTGTCTCTTCAAATATGGTGTTTTGTGCCTCTAGCATGTTTGTCTGTTTGTTTGTTTTTGGTTAACAGAGACTTTAATATCTGTAATAACTGCTATTTTTCTATTTATTCTCTCAAATTCCTCTTTATGCTCTTCTACTGTCTTCTTGATCTCCTTTATGCCATTTGTCATCTCACTTATTTTATTAAATAGAGTTATATGGACATCTTTGATTAGCTGTTCCAATGTCTTTGTCTCCTCTGGTGTTTTAATTTGGTCATTAGGCAGGACTATATATGTCTGCATTGTGATATGCTTAGTGATCTTCTGTTGTTTTCATAACATGCAAACATCTTGATTGATTTACTTTGGGAGTTGATTTCTTTCAGTAGTCTAAGGCCTTGTGTTTGCAGGATGGGTGTCCAACAGGGAGCAGGGTATGGGTACAACTGTGTAGTGATTCATTTCAGGGCAAGTACAGGTGCAGTTTGGGAGTATTATGCTGGTGCTTGTGAATGTGGGCACCCAGAGGCCAGGAAGGTTGTAGCTGTGTGGGTGTACTGGCCTGGGGGAGCATAACCCTGGTGTGCACAGGTCTAGGGTGAGGGGCCCTTAATGTGCGTGTGTAGAGCTGTGGCAACAGGTCAATGTCATGCTTTTTTTTTGTTTGGGGCAGATGTGACCCGCCTGCACAGGTCACCACTTTCTCAGAGCTGAGAAATGTGACTGAGGGTCATGCACATGCGCAGTTCTGTGACTACAATAAACTGGCATCCTAAGAACTGAATGAAGTGTTGAGTGCCTGTGCATATGCGTGGGTGTAGGAGTGCTATAACATGATGCACAGAGCTGGGGGTGGTGGTGAGGCTGTGTGACACTATGGGCAGGGGTCGAGGATAGCCTCGTTATGGAGTTTTGTGCCAGTAGCTTTTCTGCACTGCAACAGCCTGCAGGGAAAAGGGAGAGGGAGGCAGTGCTTGGGAGGGGTGCAGGAGAGGTGGGTTGGATTGTATTTCGAGTGGGGTTGTGGAGTGGTACATGTGCTGGGGGTTGGTGGGGTGGGGGCACTTGGAGCACAGGGAATGGGAGCGGGTGATGAGGTTTGGGTACGTGGGGTGTGGGGTGAGTCACAGGTCATGGGGCTGTGTAGGTTGAGTAGTGTGTTCAAGGAACGTGGCCTGGCTTATTTCCGATCCCCAGCTCCTCTCCTTGCCCTTCTGTGGGCTCCCAGCCTCCATGCCAGCCTCCAGCTTTCTGCTTCTCAGTTGCTGGACCTCTGCAACCAGGGCCATCCTATGTGGTGCAGAAGGCTCTCCTAGGTCATTTGCACTCTGGAATCAGTCTCAGTCATCCTCCCTTCTCTTCTCTAATTTTTCCGTGGTGCAGGGCTGAACTTGACCTACTCTATCTGGCCATCTTCCCAGAGGTTGAATATCCATTGTTTAAAAATGAGTGTGGCAGTAAAATGGATTGAAAAATAAGACATTATATTTTCAAATCATATGTATATATATACACAAAACTAAATTAAAGAACATTAAATTTATTTAATAACTGAAATAAATTAGTGCACGTATATATTGAGTACATAGGCTACAATGGTTATATATTTCAATGCTCTCTAAAGACTGAATGGATTAACAACATAAAAGCTTATTTCTCACTCACCCAAAGCCTGATGCAGTCTTAGTACAGCCCCTCCAATTTGTGGCAATGTCTGGAAAATCTCAACTCAAGGTTGCTATAGAAAGGGGATAGGAATATGAAAAAGGTATATGGGACATTAACTGCATTTGACATTACATAATTCATTTTGGTTCATACCTTATTGACCATAACTACCCCAACTGACCAAACCTAATAGAAGAAGAGGCTAGGAAATGTAAGGAAACATGCAGATATTCATCTAACATTAATATTCTCAGCTATAATAACATTTGACAGCATAAAATATGTTTCCCAAAATAAATTATGAGAAGTCTCACATAAAACCTCTACAGAAATGCTCTAAAATCTAAATAAATAGTCGGATGATAATAACATTATGCTTTTAGAGGAGTTCTTAAATATTTTTATAATCAATCTGAAAAATTGGATCAATCTCATGGCTCTTGATAATAGTCTAATCAGGTTTCTATCCAATGACCTGGTTCCCATTATTGATCAATATCATAATAATAAGTTTCAAAATAAGAGTTATTGTATGTATTGGAAAAGCTGGGAAGCATAGTTAAATTAACATTGCATTATTTTTCCAGTATCTTAGAATGCTCAAGCAAACCCCATGAAATAAGTTGAGTTAAACTATGGGAATTTATTTTCTCATTGTGTTGAGGCAAAGACATCATGCAATCAAGACATCATCAAGGCAATGCTTTATCCTTTAGGACTGCAATAGTCTGAGGCTATAGATCCTTGGACCTTAGCTTGTCACATGGCAAGGTACATGGCACATGGCAAGGCACATCTCCCACTTCTCATCTGGTTTCTAGTGATGTTCAGCTTCTGACTGTTCCCTCTGACTTTTTCTCACTCTGAATTTCATTCCACCAGTAATGGGATTAAGACCCATCCTGATTGGGCTGGGCCATACCTTAACTGAAGTGATCTCATCAAAGTTCCTACTTACAATGACTTCACAACAACAGTAATTGACTAGATTTAAGAACATGTTTTCTGGGGTACATACAGCTGTAAACTACCACAATCATCTATTTTTTTACATTATAAATATAGTTATGTTTATATGCTTATATGTATTATATATTTAAAATATAAATATGCTCACTATGCCACTATGCTTTTTGTCAATCTCCAGACACATTTTCAATTAGATAAAGCACTTCCAAATGTAAAGAAATAAGTTAAATTTTAATATGCTGCAGAGAGCTCAGTCTGGAAACCAAGAGAAAATCATGCATTTATTGTCACTTTTTTTTCTAATTAAAAGTTGGATACATTGCTTTAAGTTTAGATGTACCTGGACCTGAAAATATTTTAGATTTTGAACTAAAACATTTTGAACAAAACACAGTTGTAGCAAGTATTAGACAAAATGCAATATCAAAATGGAGACCAAACAAAAATGATTAAGGGTCTGAAAATAATGCATCTCTTTTAGAATGTTAAAATAAAATTATTACCTTCCAAAAAAGAAAATACCAGGCCCTAGTGATCTCACTAATGAATTATTTCAGCAATTTAAGAAGAAATGACAACAATTATACAAAATTCATTCAAAAAATGGAAACAGTGGGAATACTCCCTAACTCATGCCATGAGGCCATAATTACCCTAAACCAGTAAAAAACACTAAAACCAGCAAAGAAACTACAAGAAAGGAAAACTCCAAAATAATATCTATCATTAATATGATGTAAAAGTCCTGAACAAAATAATAGCAAATTGAATCCTACAATATATAAAAAGAATTACATATCACAACCCAAGTAGGTTATATTACAGGTGTGCAAGTTGGTTCAACTTTCAAAAATCAATCAGTTTAATCAACCACATCAAAAGACTAAAGAAGAAATATCATATAGACATACCTAGTGATGCAGAAAAGACATTTGATGAAATAGAATACTCATTCATGATAAAAAAATTCTCAACAAAGTAGGAACAAAGGGGAACTTCGTGAACTTGATGAATGCATCTCCATAAAAACCTACAGCTGACATCATACTTAAGGGTAAAAAACTGGATATATTAGTCCTATTAGTAATACATGAAAAAGGCAAGATGTCTTCCATCACCATTCCTGTTCAACATGTATTGGAATTCCTAGCTAGTTCAGTATGAAAAGAAGAATTAATAGGATGTGTAGAAGTTGGGAAGGAAGGAATACAACTGTCCTTGATCACAGCTGATTTGATTGTCAATGTAAAAAATATCAAAGGATATGCAAAAAACAGAAACAAACAACTTCTGGAACTATGAAGTAAATGTAGCATTGAGCAATCTCAAATTAAAACAGAAATGAGACACCCACATTTTAGAATGGCTAAAACCCATACAGGAAACACTAATTGCTAGTGAAGATGCAGAGCAACAAGAACTGTCACTTATTGTTGCCAAAAATGCAAAATGGTACAGTCACTTTGGAAGAATATTTGGCGTATTCTTACAAATACAGCCATAGTATTACCATACAATTCTGCAACCATGTGTCTAACTGATTTGAAAATTTATGTTCATATAAAAACCTTCACATTAATGTGTATAGCAACTTTATTCATAATCAACAAACTAAAAGTAACCAAAATGTCTTTCAGTAGTTAAATGGATAGAGAAATAATGGTGGATTTATACAATGGGCTATTATAAAGTGATAAAAAGGAAATGGGCTGTCAAGCCATGAAAAGACACGCATGAATCCTAAATGCATACTGCTAAGCTAAGCGAAAGAAGCCATTATGAAAAAGCTATATACTATATGATTTCAATCACATGGGGTTAAAGAAAACGGAAACCTTTGGTTACAATAATGGAGCAATGGCTTACAGGGCATGTGGGAAGTGTTCACTAGGTAAGGCACAGGGGATTTTTATATTGGGTGGTGAAAATATTCTATACGATATAGCAATGGTGGATACCTAAGTGTATGCCTTACTAAAAATCCCTGGAACTCTGCAGCACAAAGAGTGAACCTTAATGTATATTAATTTAACAAAAAATCACTTAGGAGGCTCAGGGATGGAAGGTAAGAATGCAAAATGTGACCAATGTGTTACTGTATTACAAATGGATGAAATAATCTCATTGAAGGGAATGGGTGACAAAACTGCTGACTAAGTAACTTTGGAAATGAGTGCATTGTGTATGATTAAGGCTGAAGAAACTTTTCATAACCACTGTACTCTAGTTTCTAAATGTTGTTTCCCATGTGAGTATTTGTAAACAATTCTAATAGTTTGCTCTGTCAGTTGAGAGGCCCTAGAAGCATCCAGATTTTGGTTTCTAATCCCATTTTCCAGTAAAAGGAACCAGGGCTTCTTGGAGAAATGAATTAATGCTTGTATTAATTAGGGCAAAAAAATATAAATGGTGAGACTGGAGTATCTTGTAGTGCTGGGAAGTAAGGATGTGTGTTCAAAAAAAAAAAAAAAAGAAAAATACCACATAATGATAATGATTTCTATTTGTCAAAGGCACACAGGAGCCAACTGAAAAAAAAGTTCCTGATGGCCAAAGTAAAAGCAATTTGGGTAACAGATAAATAAGGGATTGTATTATAACTCAAAGTATAAAAATAAATATCTTTAAGTCCACAATGATATAAATAAATATTTGAATAATTAAATGTGGGGAGAAGAGACAAATCTTCAGTTCAGAACAATTCTAAATAATTTATATAATTACTCCACCCTCAAGAAGTAGTTGATCATTCCCCGTTCCTTATGTGTGGGCACCTTGGTTGACTTCCTTTCTGGTGGGAGAGCATGGAGAGGGTGGAAAGGAGTGGCCTTCTGGTAGAGAAACCCGGCAAACACAATTCAAACAGGCGAGCAATGAGGCATCAACTGTGTTGTCATACTGATGGTAAGAATCCGTAGTCAGACGAAAAATGAGAAAAACTTCACCCAGATTCCAACTGAGGGATATTCTACAAAACCCCTGACCTGTACTTAAAATTGTCAAGGTCATCAAAAATTAGGGAAAATCTGAGAAATTGCCAAAGTTAAAGGAGCTTAGTTTAGAAACATGACAACTAGGGGCATGATGGTTTCCCAGATGGGATCCTGAGCAGAAAAAAAAAAAATGACATAGATAAAAACTAAGGATATTTGAATAAAGTGTGGACTTAATAATAGTGTATCAATATTGATTCATAGTGCCATATTAATGTAAGAAAATCTTAATAATAAGGGAAGCAATGCAGGCAATGTGGGAACCTTTGTTCTATCTTTGTAATTGTTTTGGTAAATCTAAAACTGTTCTAAAGTAAAAAATTTATTTTAAAAAGATGACTGCAAAAATGAGTAGACAATCCACAGATTGTAAGAATACATTCATAAAATTTGTACATAAAAATTCCCACAGTTCAAATGATAAAATGACAAAAGTCCTTAAATAGGGAAAAGTCATTTTTAAGCGATTTTCGGGGAAACTGTTTCCACTGATTTTTTTTTTCTGGCTGAATATTTTGGTAAGAAGATTAAAATACAAAGTCATTCTTTGTCCTCTAATGTATGTGTTAATACATCGAGAAATACTCATATTCAACCAGAGTGATTAAGAGTGATATTACCTTGGAATACACTGAGAATAATTTCTCCATGAAATGATGTGGCTTTACTTCATAGATTGTATATTTGAGTGGGTGAAATAGAGGGAGAAGTGGAGGGTGAAGCCATAACTCACGAGGCTCAGCTAAGAATTTAAATTGCATAGTTTGCATGCCCTGAGAAAGTAAATACCTCTCCTGTAAACAGCAAGTATTAAGGCATTTGTCAGTGTTTTTAATTGATTCAATTTCCTTAAGTCAAAAAAGGTAAATATTTCTTAACTACCCAAACCCAGAGACTATTTAGTTTATATGCATTTGTTTTATTTTCTTTCTCACTCTACTTTAGGACGCCCTTTATATGTTTCATTAATAAGCATTCTCTTTTGTAATCTTTATGGTTTGAGCAATAGGAGGAGAGAGTTAGTAAGAGCTGGATTGGGATGGGGCAGCATATGGTTTGGAATATTCCTTAATTCAACACAGCAGGTTAAAAAAAGGGTAATATTTCAGAGCTGTTGACATAATGCTTTGCATCAGATAGTAAATTATTAGGTTTTAAGTTCACAGTAGGAGCTTCTTCATTTAAAAGTTAAATTGAATGAACCAGATACTGTAGTTGTTGCTTATTTCAAAATTAGCTGCTCAATTAATGAGAGATGTTGGCAAGTGTTAAGGATCAAGGACTCAGCATTATTCATTCATGGGTTTATTATGTATTTCCTGCCACTTTATATTACCTTGAATCCATGTCTTATAAATAAGAATGGGGAACCTTGTAACACATGGAATACCAATGTCTCTTTGCTGTGTAGAAGTTTTTACATGCACATGCATTAAAATCATACACTTTAAATCTGGGACCTTATGGGTCATTTAGTACAATTTTCCCATTTTTTTCAAATGGTATGGAGAGGGCACGGTGTTGTTTTGCAGAACTGAAAGACTAGTTTTAACATCTTCTCAAAATTCACAATCATTCTTATGTTCAGAAAAAAGAGCTAGAATCCAGGCATCTTTATTTGCCATTATAGGACACTTTCCAACTCCTTAAGCTGCTAATTTGAAAAACAAAAATGTGATAATTAAAGATATATTAAGTAAGTGAAATGTATGAACTGTGATAAAAATACAACAAAATATAATCTAAAATATAAATAAAACTATGTAATAAAATAATTATTTTCAAATACTTGAAAATATTTTTCAAAGTATTTGAAGCTTCAAAACTTTTAAGAATGAAAAATTTCATATTTCCTGTTTAAGTTACTACAATTTAATTAAAGACCTTTAAAAATATAATTTATTAATTGTTCTTTAACTCTTCATGTAAATAATTGCTCTGCTTCATTTATCTTTAGAACCAGTTCTTCAAAACTTTAGCAAAGTTCCGAAGTGAAATTTGATTATGGATGAGAAATAAGAAATATATTTTGATTAGATGCCTTATATTAGCATGTAATAATGAATATTTGAGCAAAGTTTAAGGCAGAACCTAGATAATCAGCGATTACAGGTCAGGGAACCATTTGGGGTTGAGATTTTTAAATACAAACTATGTACTTGCTTTTGTATTCCATTTCCTCGGAGAGGATCAATATAAAGGCTTCTGTTTCCAGCAGTGTGGCAGATTAGATGACCTGAATCCCCTTTGAAATATATAGCTGAGCTCACAGGAAAGTAAATGAAATACATATTGGCCTACAAAAAGAATTGAAAATCAGATCAATGAAAACCTGAGTATACACTGCAAAAGTCCTTGTGTATAGCTGGTGGTGCCAGGAGCCTCCAATCTCAGTAACAACAACCCTTTGTTTTAATTACCACACATGGAAATGAAATGAGGGATTAGAGCTGCAACCTCCACATAATGTCAGGGGCTATCGTAGGTGATGCTCTTAGTAAAAATACAGCACAGAAAAAATAAATCTTACGGCCAAGAAACCTCATGCCTATTCTCTTTTAACTTTAAAAATGCTATGATGTCCAGCTTTACTTCATGTTACATTAGTGCCATTTCTACTGTAGGCACTTTCTGAAAATATATTCATGTTTTTGCAGATTTCTGCAAAATTATATGAAGTGACTCAGTACAAATGTTCTTTGACAAGAGATAACTGTAAGAATGTACACAAAGCAGAATTTGCTTGAGAAAGGTAAGACTAAATGAGAGATTATATACCATTTTTCTATATTTCTGTGATTTTTCATATAATGGTTATACTTGCAGAATAAGAATCCAGAATGTTTGTATGGGCAATAATGGGAGGAATCTCTTTTTACAAATGCTAGGAATAAACCATACTTTTGATTGAAAGAATAGCTATTGTACATAATGCATCTGGAGCCTTTCACTTAGAAGTCAGATGTTTCATTCATGAATATTGCAGCCAGTAAATGTTAAAAGAAAGCAATGATTTTAGATTGGTGAGGCTATGCTAGTGTCCTATTTTGTAGGGCATCTCTAATAGCTCTATAATTACAGGGGAATTACATGTTCCTACAAATTGCTTGATAATTATACTTGATATTACCAAGTAATTCAAAGATTAGTTACTTTGTAACTTGCAATTTTGAGATCCTACTGCAATTTCTTTATTTATTTTAGGGGTTTGCTTATACCTTAAATAGTGAACAAGCAGAATCTATTTCTAATTATTTTTAGTTTACTTTGCTGCATAAATTTTATTTGGAAAGGCCAATATTTGTCAAAAATAACAAATAAGATGGCATATACAATTATTTCTTACTTTCAAAGTTTGTGAAATGATACATTTCAGTATTACACTTCCTTTGATCTAGATGGTTCTGTGGGACCAGTCAGAGGTTTCTGATTAAAGAGGCTTTAAACCAAAATGTTTAATTGAGTAAATTAAATAATAGCTAATTGATAAAATCAAAATATTCTATTAAGCCCAAGCACTTACAACTTATTGGTTGATAGTTATCAACTTTGTAAGTAAAAAAGACAAGAGTCTCAGCAATTAATCCCTCTTGAGACTCAACAATTAATTAGATAACACTTACTGGCATAGGGAAATTATATGATTTTGAAACAATGAAACTAATATGGGTACAATTGCAGAGGAACTGAAATGTGCATTTGAACAATTTTGTTAAACAAACAAAAAGGATTATGGAGTTTTCTTTGTTATCCAGTTGATCACCAGTTAATTATCAATTAACATTTCTACATGGAGATTGTGGGATGCATAGATGTTTGTTTGCAAGGAAATAATCCAGTGAGTAGGAGTTGGGTGCTAGCACTATGCCTACACTCAAGAATGAAACAGGAATTAATTAGCTCAGAGAATAAAAAGAATTCAACCAGAGGGCCATAGTTATAATCAAAATGAGATATTGATCCACAAATGAAAATGCCCTGTGTTCAAAATTATTAACAATTTTAAGACAGGGATAGCTGAGCACCAAACCAAATGCAAGGTCTTTCTGAGCTTGGGATCTTGTGCTCCAAAGTCCAAATTATTTGCTTTTGTAGCCAATATATGCACAAGAGGGAAACAGAATGGATAATCTTTAGAAGTCCAAACTAGCAACTTGAAAATTAGAATTACTCTCTTTAATAACCTTTAGAATAAAAACGATATAAAAATGGAAATGATCAACTATATAGAAAGCAATAAAATAACTTCACCTTAAAGTGCTTGGAGTAGTTCTAAAGCTATATTCGGTGGAAAATTTTAGCCATCTATGCTCTATTGTTATAAAGGAGAAAAATACTGAAAATAAATGTCATATATTTGTCTCCAGAATTCAGGCAAAGGTTAAACTACACTACAATACCATAGATGTACTATTGCTTGAGGGAGAATTATGCTAACTCATACAACACTATGAGAATCTTGTAACGAACCAATATCAAAAAGTAAAAAAAAAAATAAAAACAACTCAGGAAAGCCAAAGACTTCTTGTCGGTGCTGACTTAACTGATAAAGTGTTGATGCAGAGGGAATAATGACTTTGGAAAGTATTATTTTGATTATTTGTGAGAGTAATAAACATGAGTAATCCTTGATTCAGATTAATAATGGAGAGAAAGACCAGTTATCTGTAATCTACAAAGGAATAGAACATGATATAAATTAACATGACAACAAGGGATGGAGGCAGGAAACAGGGAGAGTTGGGAAGAGAGGAGACAGCTGAAGTAAACACTGAGTGACCAGAATTGTTTTGTTAACTGTGTGGTGGTCACATCCTTCCCCTATGAAGATGAATATCTCATGGAAAGAGAGAAAAAGGAGATCCAGGGTAATGAATGAGAGCTTGTCTTAATACTGCATGGTATTTAATATACGATTATCTCAATGTATTCAGCATTAAATATTGAAAAACTCTGCTTTGAATAAATAATAAGGTGATATGGAATAGAGGCATATTACATGTAACTCTGACCCAAATATTTCACTTAATAAATAGGGGAATGAGATTCAGTACAAAACATGCATTTGAATAACCCAAGAAAAAAAGCGACAAAATATAAAGATGTATAAAATGATATATATGTTTAAAGGAAGAAGAAAAACTATTCATTTGGATGAGTCAAAGAAAGGCATATCAGAAAAGCATAAGCTTTCCCTGAAGAATAAGAGGATATATGTACATATATATGATCATATATATTTGTACACATACATATATACATGCCTATATAAATAAATATTTATATAAATGCTGAATCATGAAAGAGTTGCTCAAATACACAGGAAATCATGACGAGCTCTCATATTTTAAATATGCTATTTGACCTATAATTCCATTTGAGCTTTGAATTTAATGCAACTAGAATCAAAATACCAATAGGGTTTTGGGCATGATATATGGGAAAGGAGAACATTTAGAAAAAATTACAAAGATTCACTTGGAAAAATAATTATTACAGCATAAACAGAACATTTCTGAAAAGAGAAAAATGAAGGGAAAATATTAAAATGCATTTTAGCAATAATAACTATAATAATTTGGTAATGCAATAGATGTACAAATATAGAAAGATAAAAATGTAGAATACAACCACATTGAAATTTAGTTCATAATGAAGGTTTATAAATTAGTGTAGTGATTGATTGCCCAATAAATGATTTTGCTATATCTGACTATCAATTTTGGCAAGAAAATAAAGCTGATTCTTCACCTCTCTCCTTATGTTAAAATATATTACAGATTTAATCAAAATTTAAATGTCAAAAATTATCATAACAACTCTGAATAAAATGATAAGCCATTACTTCATAATTATCATGGAACAAAGAAGCCACAGAGGGAAAAAATAGACAATGCATCATGAGTAAAGTTAAAATTAAAATCATTTGGGAAAATACTCTGAATACTTATAACAAGAGCTAATTTCCTTAAAATAAAATGAAATTTACAAATGAATAAGCAACAGCTGAAAATGTAATTGAAAAATATGAACTGAGAATATGAACATATGGTTTACAGGAACAGAAATATTCATGGATAATAATCATATGAAAAGATTCTCAACTTTCTCCATAAAGAAATGCAAACTAAATCAAGTCTCCATTTTTTTTGCTTATTAGATTGTCAACAGTTAAAAATGTGATGATAGCCAGTATTGGAAACTTGTTTAGACTAGGCTGGTTTGTGGAATGTTCTGGCAGTGTAAAATCATTCCACCTTCAGAAGACAGTTTTGTGCCATCTAGTCACATTTTTTTTCCTAGTCACTTTTAAATGTGTACAAAGGCCATTTTCTTTCTAGGATTTAAAATATCGTATACAGATCTTGGTTGGGCACTGTTTATAATAGCAAAACCTAGAAATATTGATACATTCATCAGGTAGGAAGGGACTAAACTATGTTATATTCATTTTAGAAATGTAGCAAAAACAAACTAATAAAAGCCTGTATTAATTGGAAAGAACAAATTTCAGAATATTATTATAGTACATTAATATTTTTACAAATATATATGTATATGCATTTATATACATAAATGTATTATATTCTGATATATGTAGAAATATTATGAAAAGACATAACAGGAAGAGTTATTGATTTTCACTATAAAGTAGGTTTGAGGAAGTTGGGACTATGACTTAATGTGTTTTATGTCTTTCTGTACTCCATGTATTCTTTACCATGAGCATATTTTGCTCTAATAATAATAACAGTAATTATAATCATAATAATGAAAACCAATGAATGTTATCTAAAAGAGTTGGCAAGGCTTCCATGTATGTGGGGTTGATACTAAAAGGAGTAAGATGCTGAATTCAAGGAAGATATCAAATATTTGTACGTTAATTATTAATAGTGTCAATTTTGCAGAGACTGTTAAAAGAAGACTTTCATTTACGAGGAAAAGATATTCATTCTTACTTTTGAATTTGGCATAGCAACTAAAATGCAGGTGTTTGGCTAGCTGATGGAAATGTTGGTATTGATCTCAAGACTAGAGTCTGGTTAGAACCCATGGACTTTGAAATAGAAGCTGTTGCTAAGTGGAAGAACGCAATAATAATAATAATAATCAGCTATGGTATCCAATCATGATTAAGACAAAAGTAATATTATGATGGCATAGTTAGGATCAAAAGCAAGGATAAAATGTATCATGGATTAATGGGATCACAGAGGAGTTTCAGGACCCAAGAGGAAGGAAGGAATACCCAAGGGGGAAGGTTTGACATGGAGTCTTGGAGTTTAACATGTTAACGCTGGAGTCCAGCCAATCTTATGTCCAGCTAGTGCTTTGATATAGAATAGTGTCAACATATAGGAGAATCCTGATTTGTATAATAATGAAACAGATTTATTTCCAAATAATAGTAATCAAAGCTATAGTTGAATGGAATGGGAATGTCTCTATAGAAATTGATAATATTTTAATGTTTGTAGTTTAAAAATATCCCTCATGTGTTTATATTGCATTCCATGTATTGGGAAATGTTTTTGAAAAGAAAATCATATTGATTGTAAAAATCATAGAAGACATTAACAAATCTGTCACACCCAGAGGTCAGAGGCTCTTTAGCTAAAATTAAATTATTGGTTAGGGAATTTAAGGCAAATGACAATTTAAAAAAAATAAAAATAAATGCTCACTTTTTGCTCTAGGCTGTGTGCACGTGAAGTAGGCATGTGAATGGAAGTCATGGGGTGAAAGGGTGTTTCAGTTACCTATTGCTACGTTATAAATCATGTCCACACTTAGAAATTGTACCAAATCTAAAATATTTTCTATTTGCTTTGGAATGGAAGGTAGACAAAGGCTTGAATGAGCAGCAAGCACTTTGCTAGTGGAGGGTGAAATGGCAATGAGAAAGTTATTACTGAATTTTGAGAAAAGATGACATTCTTAATGTGGCCAAATATTTGTGAACAACTGTGTGTAGAAACATCTAAAAATAAAATTTTACTAAATGAACTTGTGTGTGTGGTTATGGATATTTCCAGATAGTATGTAGAAAGTAGCAAATGCCTTTTTTAACTGTCTGTAATAAAATTGGGGAGGAGAAAAATATATTGAAGAAGGTCCTATATAGTCTCAAAGAGAATTTAATGGAAATACTTCAGCCTCAAGATTTACTCAGCTGGAATATAAAACTATTTCTCCTTTTAAGCTTCTGTGGCAGGCAAAATGTCCTCAGTGTAAGAAATTGCCTCAGGGAGAAAATTAATTGAGGGTAAAGATATTGTCTAAGGTGGGGCTTTAAGACTCTGTGTTAAAACCTCAAAAATATCTCTGTAATGCTTCCTAGACCTATCTTTTATATCAAAGTGCTTCTAAAAATCTTGTTGGCCTCTTTCCCCAACAACCTGACTAACAAAACAAGGTATGGAGTAGTGTGTCTTGAAAACATATGTGTATGGATTTTGTACAGCAGAATGAAACCCAACAAGATTCATGGAAAATCTTTAAAGGTTTTAAGAGTTTATGCCACCAATAGTACCACTGGCTTGGAAGAGAAAATGAAATAGATTTTGAAATGAAGAGAAACCTCTAGGTTCTGAAATTTTGCAGGTAGGAAGAAGTCTGAGAGTGCGACTCACCTGCAAACATGGCTATTTCTTAATGTAAAGGAAGAATTTCTTGGAGGATGGAGCCAAGAATTCAGTGGGTAGAACAGAGAGAAGAGGAAATATCAAAACTCGATAGCCACACTTGGTCCTATACTCTAGGTGTAATTGCTGCTGCTAAACAGTGAGAATTGGTGACATATTCCTAGGTGGATCATAGAATTATAAAGCAATGACTTCTACAGGCTTTTTGTTTTCCTCTTTCTGAACTAGTACTAATTATACTAATCACCACCATGACTACTATTTCTATTACTATATAACGATTACCTTCCTTGCAAATCTTTTTCTTTTTAGATTCAAGACTGAAATTCTCTTGAGGTATTCTCACAAGTAATCCAATCCATTGTTTAAGTATTTTAGAAGATGATCATCACAATAGTTTTTGGAAACATGGTTCACTTGATAGGTCTTTGTGAATCTGAGGTTTCATTCACATATTAAGAAAAAGACTTACTGAGTTAATTTTAAAAGTCGAGCCATATTTTTTGGGTAAAATGACTTAATATGTAGCCTAAATACTGTTCTCAAGGTACATGAAAATTGTATTTTGAACAGATTAATCAATTCCCAGTTTTCACTTATGAGAAAATTGAAATGGTATCATTAGTACTTCAAAATAACCATAAGAGTTATGGTCAAAAGCTGAAATTGTGAAATTTTCTTCCATGGTTGCTTCTAGATATGGTTTTTCCTAGAAGCCACATGTTGAAATAACTTGCCTTCGTTCAAGTAAAATTATATTAGGGTTAGAATGCTATAAATTAAATTACTTCCACAGTTTGAAAGGAAGAAAATGAGCAAAATAAGAACTCGCAAACACTAGTTACATGACATATTTGCCTTGAGGGTGGAGGGAGATAGTTGTTAGAAATACAATTTCTAGAAGCTTAGAAGAGTATGAAAGCCTTCAAAAATTGAACATTTTATTGCAATAACACTGCTATTTAAAACTATATAAATTGATGAGCCATACTTCAAGCCTAATCTGTTTGCTTTCCAATTTCTAATATACATAGATTATGTAAATTCTTACATAGAAATATAGTTTGCTAAATAAAAGCTGTCGACAAAATCCAAAAAACATTGTTCTAATATAATGTCAGTCTTGCACATAATAATGTAGTGATTCTTTTGAGAGAAATATGTATGGAATATTATGTTTATCTCTCCTGAAAACAATGTAGTTTTATAATTATAAGCACTGCTCAATTTTTTTCACTTACATTTTTTTTTCGTTCTCTTTTGTATGCAGTATGGCAGGGTCATATTTCATTCTTTTTCCATGTGAGTGTCCCATTACTGCAGCACCATTTGTTGAATTTTTTGTTTGTTAGTTTGTTTGTTTTTTGCTTGTTGGTTTGTTTTTTGGGAAGAGCATGGACTGGGACTCGAACCCTGGTCTCTTGCATGGCAGATGAGATATTCTATCACTGAGCTACTCTTGCACCCCTTTCACCTATATTTTTGAATTAGGAATTTCAGGTTCTTTTAGGGAATTTGTGCTTATTTCCAAAACTTGGCTTTGTTATAGTAAATTTTAATGCAACTTTATAGGAAGGAGAAGGTAGTCAAAACAAATTTTCCTGCATTTTGAAGTAGACCGAATATTCATATTTCAGAATAGCAAATTACTATGCATTCACTAATGGCACCTATGATGATTTGCAAAGACTTCTAGCTTTATGTTGAGCAACTTTGTTGTGAAATTCTGGTGTTTGAATAGTTTCACCTGTTTCTCTTCTATGTTCATGCACAAATGATTGAAATTCTTTTTAAAACATTTTTGAAAATTCCTCATAGACACTTAGCAACTGTCAAGAGGACAAGATATATATAGCCAGGCATCATCATGTAACATCCTTCTAAAGACTTGTCAAATCTGTATGTAACGAAGAGATCATTTCTGCATTATAGGCATGAAAATGGTTGTAATTAACTTCTCAAGCCCAACAGCCTGGCGAGAGGGATAATTATAAAAGAATTCAAACCAATCTCAGCTTAATTATTCTGCACAAGGATGGGGTAGGGGCATTTCCAATAGCCTCCTGTTGTGCTATTGGAAGCAAAGCAAGCCTGATTAGAACAGATTAGATTATGTCAGGATCCTCTATATCCATATAGTTATATTTACTTTCAAAGTAAAATGCAAGCCATAACCTTTCTCAACTTACAAAACTATAGGAAAGAAATTAGTTTAAAGGTCTTTGAAAGAGGAAGGTGGGTTATAGATGAGGTTGAGATCACCTTAGAGAAGAAAGCTACTCTTAGACAAAGATTCAAATCTGATCTGACAACAATGGCTACAAATTAAAACGTGTCACTGTTTTTGACAGGTTTGACACTAAAAAGCTCCTTTTATTTGATTTGCACCATTATAGTCTTTAGTGTGAAGGGATGGGAAGCAACACAATTTCTTTTAAGGGAGAAACTATACAAGGGCTAATGCTATTGCTATTATTATTCATCTGAATTTCCAAATCTTCTTGTTCATTATACTTTAAATTTATATATATATATATATATATATACATATTACTAAGCAAAAACTGCTAGTTTCTTACTTCTTTTAAATCAAAAGGGAGGATAAAATTATACTAGTATTAATACTGTACGAAGGTATTCAAGTGATTACTTTAATGGAGTCAACACAGCATATGGAGTGATAGGTAATTAGCTATCTAAAAAGATAGCTAATTAATAGTATATGAGTGTTTCTTGTGGGATGCTCAGTATTTATCATCTTGAGGGCATTGCTTATATTTCTTATATAGCTATTACTTATGTTTCTGTACCATGTCATCTAAAAAAGATTTTAAAAACTTAAAGTATACACCCAAATACATTAAAATAAGGACGAGGAGATATGCCATGAAGAAGAGACTGCTAAGTCTACATCTACAGACTAAGCTAAAGCTATTTACTTCAAACAAACCTGAAACATAGTTCTGAGCTTCCTGGGAGTCTGGGAAAATATGGCATATTCAATATGACCCTCACTGCCTAATAGTTAGATATAAGATACAAAATATTTGTGATACATGATTAAGAGCAAATTGTTATGTGGCATATCAAGCAATGTGGACTTATATCAACTTTCATTTAAAGATTATGGGCTTGAAAATTAAAATTATTTTTAAACCATTACCCCATAAATAATCAAGTATCTATGACAATATAATATTACACAGACCATTATATAGTTTTCATATGTTTTATTAAAAGTATTCATCTCTAGGTCAATTTCTACTCCCAATTACATATTTTGAGTTCTTTTGCTATTTATTTAGTGCCAACGAAATAAAGTGTACATTGAGGCTAAGCCATAAAATAATCTGGAAGTCTTTTTAACAAAAATGAGAGAATCAATCCTGTCATCATTGCATAGGTTTATGAAATATGTGAAACATTTTAAATAATATTGATTGCTTACTTCAGTTAAGCCAGTATTATTTTTCAAGTTATGCGTATGAGAGGTCAGTTTCTGAAACTTATAGGCACTTGTAGCAAACAACATTGGATTAAATCTTTATAATGTTAAAGGATGTTAAATAGGTGAGTAATTTTAGTCTTCTTTTCTCATTCTTGAATTTTATCCCTCTCACTTCAATGGATACTCCCAAATTACAATATCTTTTAAATGGTTCTTGGAGAATAAACCTGAGATATAGCTTCCAATGTTAGCTCAGAAAATGCTGATGGCAGAATGTGATACCTTTTATTTTTTTGTAACAAATAGCTCATATTAGCTTATGAAGACAATGACTAACATGGTTGGCTGGGGGAAAAAAAAGCTATAAGAACTCAAAATTGGACAGATTCAAAATTAAGGGAAAAAGGAAAATTTTACTTCAAAATTCCTACAAGTTATCAACTACTGATGATTTACCTTCCTAAATTCCAAACTGCCAAAAACATCACAAGCACTTAATTAAAATCTGTAAATAAGTTTAATGTTGTTGAACAGCATGATGGCCAATAGCATAGATTCTCTCACTCAACGAAACCTAAATTTATGTCAGCTTATAAAGATTTAGTCCTAACCACCACCCAATATAGGGATCCCTTTTGCCAACCCTGTCATGTTGAATGCTTGCAGAAAAAGATGTAGCTGTATTTTTCTAGAGAAATGTAAAAGTTCCTCAATGTAGCAAATCCAAATGAAATTTCATAAATATAATTGGTACTGTTAAATTAGCAATAGGTTGACTAAATTGAGAAATGTGGACCCTGTGTGTGTGTGTGTGTGTGTGTGTGTGTATGTGTGTGTGTGTATGGTGTTAATTAACAGTGATCAATTTGATGGCAGGGACAATTTTAAGTCCCTGTCTTTTGATAGAATCACCTCTGTGTTAGTTGCTAGATGCTAGAATGTGATATACCAGAATTGGAACGGCTTTTTAAAAGGGGAATTTAATAAGTTACATGTTTAAAGTCCCAAGGAAGTGAAAATGTCCAAATTAAGGCACCAACCACAGATTGCTTTCACTCAACAACAGTTGATGGGTCAGTAACACCTTCATCAGCAGGCTAGTCTCATGGCTGGCATATGCTGAGCCTTTGCTCCTGGGCTCTGTTGTTTTCAATCTCTGTCCAAGTGGGGCTTCTTCACACTGCTTCTCTCTGGGGCTGACTTTCATCTTTCAGCTTCCCTTGGCTCTCTCCGGGTTCTGGTTTGCTTAACATCTCATGGTGATTTTTGCTGGGCTCCAAACATCTCCAAACATCTGTGCCTCTGTTCTCTAAAGCAACTATTCTCTAAGTGTCTGTATCTGTCGCAGTGCCTCTGTTGGCTCTGAGGCTTCTGCTGTTTCTCTAGGCTCTGTTGTTAATGTCTCTCTCCAAAAGTTTCCTCTTTTAAAGGATTCCAGTAAACTAATCAAGACCTACCTGGAATAAGTGGAGTCACATCTCCATCTAATCAAAATTTACACCCACAATTGGGTGTATCAAATCTCCATGGAAATAATCTAGTTGAAAATTTCCAACTATAGTATTGAATAGGATTAAAAGAAAGGCTGCTCCCACAAGATTGGATCAGGATTAAAACATGGCTTTTCTGGGGTACATAATACTTTCAAACCAGCACAAACTTTCACCTGTTTCTCACAGCAAGAAGGTGAATTTTTGCTTCAAAATCAGAATTCTGGTTTGGTTTAGGTAGCTCTCTGGATGTGTAATATCTTCCTGCTGGCAGTTCAATTAATCTTCCAGGTAGTTAACAAAGAGTTCCTAGAGTATCCTATAGTGGTGGACATTTTTCTGTTTGTTCTCAAATCCACTTCTCTTCTTTCTCCTGCCCTATTTGGTGCTGACTCATTTTTAACCACATTTCCCCATCCTTTTTGTTCTTCAGCTTCTGGTAATAAGGGACACTGGCAAGAGATTTGGAGTGTGCACAGTGGGGGACAGAAAGCAGGTCAGTTCTATTCCTTTCTCTCTCTACCTTAGTGGCATCTTGAGCAGTAGCTGTATCTCATCCATCATCTCGGCTCTCACTAGCATACTCACTATGGTTGCTTCTGCCAGGTATCCCCAGATCTAGGGCTTTATCATGTTTCTGCTCTCTTTGTCCTTCCAGCCCTTAGGATGATAATTGCTTCTTGCATTTGCTGGTCTTTGGATTGCTTTACTGTCCACTGCTGGCACTTGCAGCATATTTAGGCATATCCCTTTCTTAAATTCCCTTTATTGAATTCTCTGATTTTTTTGTTGTTGTTGTTGTTTTCTGTACTGGACCTAGACTGAAACCACTTAAACTTTTTTTGTTGAAAGACAAGTTAAATGACAATCTAGAAAGCCAAATTCATTGCATTGATACTATTTATTCCAACAAGTTATGACAAACAAAAAAGGAGTTGGTGGGAAAAAGAAAAATCTGGAAATAATGCCAGTAGGTTTAGGGATACTGTTACTGATTTGAGCTGATACATTAAGTTTCCCTCAATGATGAGTAGAAGATTGAATAAAAATTCACAATAAAATGCATTATTATTTTATATATAATAATAATTTATAAACTATAAAAATAAATTTATTATTAGTTTATAAAATATAATCAATAGAATATATGAAGTAAAATGCAATCCTAAGTGCCATTTTCAGTTTAGCACCCCCCAAAATATTCAATAATGTACATTCATTAACAAATATTCATAAACTTGCTTAAGTCACCCAGGCAATGTGACAGTTAATAAAGCAATAAATAGATATTCTTTCATTATTCTCTGCCATTGATACAGGGCTACTTGGCTGTTTCTGATACATATTTCTAGACCATTTTTCTTTGTTATTATGTGCAACTTCCTGCAAATAGGAGATTTTGGCACTGTTATTTTATGGAATGTCTCTATTAAATAGTAGTTTCACAAAAATGAAGGCAGAATTTTCTTTAAGGCATTTCATCATTTAATCCATTTTCTCTTACAGTTTTTTTTTTTGGTGGTTTTTTTTTTCCTTTTGTTTTGCTTTGTGGCAAGAAAAAATAAGACAAAATATTTCTTTCCTCTATCCATGTTGCCTAGAAGTGGTTCATATTTAAAATTTTATTCTTTCACCTTGGGCAATTTGACAAGGACAAATGGTTCATATATCAAGAAATATCCAGAACCGGGAAGTGAAGCTTTCACATTTTGTGTACAGAGTGTCCTACAGAGGTGACTATAATGACTGTAATACATCATCCGGAAATGGGGCTGCAGGAACAGGGTGAATCACGTCCCAGGAACAAAGGTTATTTATTTTTGCTGTTTTGATAGGAGCTGCTAGAAGCATTTTTCTAATGGTCCTAATGAGTCTCTGAAGACCTTGCTTCTTGTCTTATTTCTTACAGTAGCTAAAAATAGAAGTCAGTATTTGTGCAGCAATTGAGCTAGATAAATAGACGCAGGAGCATTCAATAAAACACTTTCAAATGTTGTGTGTGTGTGTGTGTGTGTGTGTGCGCGCGCGTGTGTGTGTGTGTTTCCTAAACAGACTGCAGGAGAGTTTAAGCTTGCATTCTGTGGCTATTGTTAATCTATCTCCTCATGCAAAACCAACAATCAATATAAAAATCTGTAATATATGCTAAAATAGTGATTTAAATCCTTTAGGTGTTAAAGGTATGGCTCTTCTTAGCCATGTCCAGAATCATTCAAATATATTTTAATTCTATGGTCTGATTATTTACATAATACACTCATGACCATCATCTCTGGCTAGCAAATACTCAAATTATTTCTCAAAAGTACAGTTTTGTTTACTATAAGAATCCTAACTTGACAATGCTCTGGAAATTTCATAATTTCTGTATTGTTCAGAAGTACTTTAGCTGCACAATTATATAAACTAGGATTGGAATAATATAGGCAGTGACTCCAGGAGGTTTCTTAGGCTGGGCTCTATAAACATGGCAACACGATGCATGAGCAGGAATCCTAGACAGTCATTTACACCCATAGGTGTGAAGCCCAAATATCCAGGACAGATCAGATTCTTAGAAAAACAAGCTCACATTCCTAAATTCATACGAATTTAATTTTGAACAGAGAGCCAGTTTAATAAAGCTCTTGAGAAATTAAATAATTAAAATGTTTTTATATTTGAATTGAGTGACTAGTGTATGTTTTAGAGAAAAATATATATAGAATATGTATATATAGAGAGAGAGAGAAAAAATACACTTTTTTATATAAGCCTCAGTGACTCGGTGCCTTTGTCAAATCCTTTGGCATTTTGTGATATGTCCTTTCTCAATTTATGAAATCATATATCAGCAGTCACCCTTCCTCCTTCTTTTAATGCATCCAATTGCTAATCACTTTATCCCCTTTTCTTGTATTTCTCTCTTGAACAGTCTTCTAGATATGTTTCACTTTCTATTAAAAGGGGCATGGAAATTCTTTTCCAAACTTGATTTTCTGTGATCTTGTAGAGATGAATATGTTACTTTTCAATGAGTTCCTTGAATTCACCGAAAAAGAAAGCACTTGAGTTTCTCAGAGTATAGTGCAAACTGCATGCAGAGCTTTTATTTTCTGCTCTCATCAACAAGAATGAATGGACATCTTTTTGCAGTTTAGCCATGTGAAATGAATTCATATTTCTCTAAAAAGATTCCACAGAATGTAGTTGCATATCTTGACATAATGTTTTAAGTGAGACAAACAAGGATTATTTTCAAAGTAACAAAAACATAAATGAAATTGTGTTGAGCTCAATCATGAAAAAATGCAAGACAAATACATTTCTAAAGATTCTACATCTTATTATCAAATTCATTGAGAGATCACTCTGATTATTAAATGATCAATCTAGTCATTTAATTAGTTCAGGAATAAGACAATCTTTGGGTTTTCTCTTATCTGTCCATATTGCATTCTCCTTCATATTCAATACAAAGTCATCTACTTCCATGCATGTTTTCATAAATTTTAATGACTTTAAATAGAGGCCAAAGAACTCTATGGGACTGCTAAAACACATTTTAAAATATTCTATTATATACAGAGTTAAAAATTCTCACATCCTCCCTTTCTTCTTCTCTTGATTTCATTACTATT
Source organism: Myrmecophaga tridactyla (assembly GCA_004026745.1). Taxonomy (NCBI): domain Eukaryota; kingdom Metazoa; phylum Chordata; class Mammalia; order Pilosa; family Myrmecophagidae; genus Myrmecophaga; species Myrmecophaga tridactyla. The sequence goes on from PVIY010009551.1 coordinate 28,230, forward strand.
CCATTTTTCTCTTGGGTACATAATTTGGGAATAGGAATTCCATAGTGATCATTTAAAAGTTCTTTAGATTTTTATCTATCATTGATGTATACTGAAATTCTGAATTGAATTTTCATGAGAAATATGATTATAATAAATCACTTCAATTGCATCTTTCTGGTGAGCAAGTCCATTTATTTTACTTAACATAGGTGAGTAACTAACGCTCAAGGACTCTATTACTTTAAGTAAGTTCATAGTGCAAAACATTTTTTATTATTATCACCTATTATTTTTGTTTGACAAATTCTGAATGATTTTATTTATATGAAATAGCTAGAATATGCCAGTTTATAGAGACAGAAAGTAGATTACAGGTTACCGTGGGTGGGGGTGGGTATGACAGGGAGTTACTGCTTAGTGGGTACAGAGCATTGTTTGGTGGGGGATGGAAAAGTTTGGTAATGGACGATGGTGATGGCAGCAGAGCACTGTGAGTTAATTAATGCCACTAAACTGTGTACATGGCAGTGGTTGAAATGGGAAATTTCATGTCATATATTTGTTACCATAGTAAAAGTAAAACAGTAAAGAAGAAAAAAAAAGCTAAAGAAAAACCTCACAAGCAATAAAATTGTGTGTGGCTACAGTTGCACCATTTGCCCTTGGAAACTTTCCGGGTATGTTGATTGTAGTCCTCAGAACAGTTTTGCACAGTTGGCATCAGTGGCCTCAGCTACGGATAAGGTACATACAGGAAGCCTAAGCTTGACGTCTTGCCAGGTAGACGTCAGATGCTGTAGCTTTCTTTTAGGCACATTGCTGAAAATAGACCTAATATTTATTATCATTATTGTTCATATGATTATTAATGGTGTCACTCTGGTTATCTTTGTTATTCAAGCTTCTGCTTTGTTTCTGATTTTAAAAAGCCTGACATTTTTGTGAGGTTGCATGAAAGATGTGTCACCTGCTCCAGCAGAGCTGCCTGTCAGCTGGCTTGGTCGTGGAGGGTTGGTGGCATTTTGTCCGTTTATGCCTCCAATTCTTCTCTGGTGATAGGGGGAGCCTATTACTTATTAGTAGTTGGTAACCAGTTCATAATTCTTCCATTTAAAATCAGTGCCATACAAAATACACATATGGATAGTTTGTTACAAGGATTTAAAAATATGTTATTTTCCAAATCTCGGAAATCTATCAACTTTGCTAATAAATTGTCAATAATAGCAACAATACTTCATTTTCATTGCATATCATTTATACATATCAATGCTTTCTCTCACCGATTATTTTATAAATAAAAAACAAATTTTCTCCCTTAATTAAAATCCAAATTATATAGGAAAATATTGAATACTTTATCACTTTGTAATACAAAATAAAAAGTATTCTCATTTAAATAATGCAATCAGAAAACAATTCTAATACTTATTAAAAATGTTGTGTATGTCTAAAATGGACAATCATGGCAGGTTCACATGTAGAAAGCAAGCAAACATTGTGATGGAGGAGAAACATTGAGTCCCAAATCAGATCTCACTGTCAATATTTCAAGGAATGGTTAATCTGAATAGAAGTGATATATTTAAAGGTAATGGAAAATCTTGAGTTTTATTTTTAATACATGTTCAGTGCTGATGAATAGAATGGCACATATATAATGCAAATGGTCATATTTTTGAGGGTTTTTACAGTGATTTTTGTAATCACCCTTCATTTGCCTCCTTTTGGACAATCGTGATTCTTGAAATACAGAATAGCTACATTTTATTTCAGCACCAATCAGGACCATGCCCTTTACCATAAATGCAAATAAAACCATCTTTGGGGGCTCTCTGTAGGATACTAGCAAGGATTTTTGTTGGATTAAGTGGAGAAAGGAAATAAATTGTTTATGATGACCCAAGGGTATATAACTAGGTGTAATGTCATGAAATAAAGCAAAAAAAAATCTAGACTGATCTTCAGATTGATGTCCTAACTGAAGTTTATTAGGCTACAAAATTTTCTCCCAAGGGGAATAATGAAAGCCCCATTCTTTCAGTCACTTAAAATTAACAAGGCAGAATACTCTAGGACATAGTGTAAACAAACAAACGAAAAAAAAAGCCCTGCATTGTCAGAATCAGATGGAAGAGGTGATCTAACAGGTCTTTTCCATCAGTAATTTCCATGGTCTCTGAACTAGTGATTTTGGCTGTAATTAGCACTGTTGAAATGAAAGAGCAATTTCAGTGCCACAACTAGCTTCCCTGGAGCTAAAAAGCCTGAAGCTAATTCAACATAAAATCAAAGGGAAGAAGACTGGAGCCAAATCAAACTATAGCAAATAAACTAACGAGGGACAAAAGAAGGAAATTCTAATGTCAGTTCTACAATGCATGGCTATTTATTCATTTTCTTTCTTTCTTTTTTTTTCATAAAATAAACTTTGGTGGCAGTCCTGGTATTATTCTTTTTTCACTCATGCATCATTCTGATTCATTGATTTATTTATTTTCAAGTTCTGAGATAATGAGCATTTGGAGAATATAAGTTTTGGCTTTCTAGTTAGCCACTTGAAATTTTTCCATGTCTTCCTTCTCTCATTTGTATGTAACTTTATCAAGCAAATTCTAAAAGATGAAAAAGGGCACAATTCCATTTCTAGTGATGTCTATAAAATTAAACTGTACAGAGCAATGGGGTACTGGATATCTAACTTAGTAGACACCCTTAGTAGCTTTCCACATCATCATTATCGTAAATTATTTAACTTTAGTTCATATCCCTGTGAGTGATTTCTTCTTCTTTTTTCATATGAAAAAAATGAGAGAAATGAAAAGGAGATGCTTTATATTATTGTTTCTGATTCTTAAAAATAATTTTTCAATAAGGATGAAATGAGGATTTGACTGTGTATCTCCTTGAAGTAATCATTTCAAAAAGGCAAAATGAATATGGAATTGCAAAGAGGGAGTATTCAAAGAGTAAAAGAAAAATATTGTCAATTAAGTAGCTACAACCTTAGGAGTCTATTCCAAAACTGTTTATCATAGAATTCTATTGGATGCATATGGAAAGGCAGCAAATGCATTTGGCTGATTTTGCTTCTAGCAAAATGGAGCAGTTTAGCCATATTTTCTCTTAATTCTTCAAACAAAATAACTCATGTTTTTGTACTCTCCAGACACTAATAAACTATAGTGTCTGCCCTCAAAAAGGACACAGTCTAATGGGTTGAAGGAGGCAGAAGCTTGCCCTGAAGACAGAACTAATTATAGTCAAATATTATACCAGGATGGTGCAATGGTGGCTCAGTGGCAGAATTCTGGCCTGCTATGAGGGAGACCTGGGTTCAATTCCTGGTGCCATGCAAAAAAAAAAATATATATATATATATATATATATGTATATAAAATAACAAATAGAACTACAGGTGACAGAAAGAGTTAGTTATACCTTCTTGGTTCAAGGAGAGAGTCACAATTTGCTGATTAGCATGTGTATATGTGTTTATTGAGCAGATAAGAAAAGTGTTTTTGAAAATTGGGACAATATGAACATAAACACAGAACAAGGAAGTATATAATGTGTTTGGTTGGGAACAGCAACTAGACATATGGTGCCAGAGGGATGCTGTTTGGAAGGAGTGGTAAGATAAAAGGGCAGAAACTGTAAGAGAAGGATTCTGAATATTAGGAACTCTATTCATTGCAATAGAAAGTCAATAGAACACTGTACATTTGTTTAGCTGGGTACTACAATGGGCACATGGTTACATAAAAACAATAGTGGAAGTGTAATAATGAATTGAGGAATGATGAGCTTGGCCTCTAGAAATAATAGATGTGTTATAAAGAAGTGGTGAGGAGATTTTAGAATTAGTATTGAAGAAGTAGGTCGAGCTTGGAAGTTCAATGAAGATTAAATCTAGACTGGTTTTTAAGTGTTTAATTAGCATTTTACACAAAGAAAAGCTACAAATTATGATTCTATAAATTCATGAGTGTTCACAAAGGTAACCAGCACTGAGATCAAGAAAAAGAAAGTTAGCAGCACCCTAGAGGCCCTTCATGGTGCTGATGAAAGAAGGAACTGATAATGGAAAATGTGCGTGATGGCATTACCTTTAGTATAGGAGAAAAAGAAAAGAAGAAAGAGGCAAAGAAGGAAGAGGGAAGGAAGGAAGGAAGGAAAGAGGGAAGGAAAGAAGGAATGGATGAAGTGAGGGAAGATCGAAAGGCATTTCAAAGGTTCAAAACCACTAGAGGGAAATATGTTCCTAAGAAAATATCAGATTCAATCATATTAGTTATAAGACTAAGAATAGGACTCAAGGCATATGAACACTTGACTCAAGCTTAGGGAGAATGAAACTCATTCTCTCTCTGAAAGAGAGAGTCCCTTAAAAATTAGCTCTTCCTTCTTAGTTAAGGAGTATCAAACAAAATAAAATAAATTTATTGTCATTTATAATATACTGAGAGGTTAAAAATTAAGCTGTAGCAGCATATTTCTATCCATTCTTAATCTGAGTGACATCTCTGTAACAACAACAGATTTTCACCGGGCTCTCTGTGCATGAATAATGGTATGGATTAGTTCATCACTCTTGTTGACTGATGTATTGGTTTGTTAAATCTGCTGGAATAGCAATATGCCAGATATGGAATGATTTTTATAAAGGGAATCTATTGTTACAAGTTTTCAGTTCTAACACTGGAAAAATTGTCCAAACTAAAGCATCCAGAGAAAGATACCTTGACTCAGGAAAGACTGATGGATCTGGAAAACCTCTGTCTGCTGGGAAGGCAGGTGGTTGGCATCTGCTGCTCCTTTGTCTTCTAATTTCAAATGGCTTTCCCTGCAATATTTCCTTTCTGCATCTTGCAACATCTGGGCCTCCTGTTGGCCCCAAAGCTTTTTCCAAAAGTATTCCCTCTTAAAGGACTCCAGTAAGTGACCCCACCTTGAATGGGTGGAGACACATCTCCATGGAAACCACTTAATTAAAATATCCCACCCACAATTGGATGGGTCACATCTCCATAGAAACAATCCCACCCAGAAATGTTGAAACAGGATTAAAGACTATTGTTTTTCTGAGGTACACAACAGTTTCAAGCTGGCACAATTGACCTTCAAATATGAACTTTTAGGAACCAAAAACAAGCCTCTGCAAGCCAAACAATTTTGATGTTTCTACAATTTATCTTAGTCTGTATAGTAAATACATCTCATGCACTTCAATATTTTAAGCTACTGGTGGCACACTTCTCTTGGTACCAGACAGTCAACTATGCTACTAAAATGGCTTTGTTCCAACACTTCTAAAATTTTGCTAAGAAAAACACACAAGCACAGCCCTTAATAAAAACAGGTAGTTTTTAATTCAACCATACTTCACAAATTCTGAGGAGTTACAAGTTCATTCACATGCAAGCAAGGCAACTATAATTTAAAAAGGAACAGACTGAAAAGGATTATTTTTCTAAAGGAAAGCACATAAAGTAGGAGTATGAATAAACTGGCAAGATGTTTTCCTTTACTCAAGAGATAACTTTGAAGTAAACTAAAAATCTATCCTGTCAAATTGATCTAAAGTAAGAAAATGTCATTGGGTCACTGTGGTTATGAATCATCTTCCTATGACATGATCTGACAAAGACGGTGTGTAACTACAAAACTGCTTTACACAATGAAAAGGACACTAAACTCCTCTAGTCCTTTTCCTCAGAGTCTAAATATCAAAACATTTTCATTGCTAAAATGTATTTGTAATTTTCAGTAAGAAGACATCGTTCAAAACTCTTATTACAGTGGAAACTTTTAACTCACCAACTCTAGGGTACTTCCTCTGAGGTTAAAATTAAGTTGATGCATTTTTCAAGTAGTATTTTAATTCTTAAAATATCTTTCAGAAATCTATACACTATGTATTAAACCTGTACAATTGTTCATTATTCTTGGGGATTACATAATAAAGTTACTTGACAATTATTTACATTATAATTTATTTTTTGAAAATTCTCTCAAGAAAATAATACTGGATTTTATAGGTTTGATTTCTCCATTGATAGCAAATGGATAATCAAATGCTTACATTATTTTTTACATAAATATATGCTTATTTTCTTTTTAATATGCATTTGTAAATGCCATAAATGGACAATGTGTAACTGAATATTTTAAATGTACTGACATTACGTCTACTTCTGACCATAATGCTCTAATTGCTAATATTGTTTTACAAAGTTATCCACTCATAATATTTTGGAAAAATTAAACCAGTCCTTCGTTAACAGATCGTTTGAGAATCACTCGTCTAGTCCACTATAGTCTAGATTAGAGACAGTGGATTCTGCCTTGTTTCCATGTTTCCAAGCTAACTTTTCTCTTCACTCACTATTACACAAAAGGGTGTCCATGTCCTTTCAACTTCTGTTCTTTTGGCTCTGGGGATTCATCGGCCTATTAATGCATTGAACAAAATCTCCAAGACACACTGAGACATTCATTACTCTAAGCAGAGTGACCAGTTGACAATTTTCTGGATGCTGGCTAGAGGACAGTAACAAAATGTGCGTATGGTCCTGAGCGAGCTCCTACACATACTCCTTGTACTTAGAACTAACAACCCTCTTCTGGTTTCCCACCCATCTGGCTCACCAAAGATAATGGACTGTTTTTTCTTACCAGTACTTGAGAACCTGAATTTCTGAGGATCTGGTGTTCCTACTCCTTTCCTATTTACTCGTTAAATAAATGTGTTTAGGGCGGCTGCCGTGGCTCAGCAGGCAGAGCTCCGACCTGCCGTGTTGGAGGTCTGGAGTTCGATCCCTGGTGCCTCCTGCCCATATGCAAATTAAAAAAAATAATAATAAATGTGTTTAGCTAGTTTCTGCTGTTAGAGAAACACCTTTTAAAAACATATATGTGCAGGGTGGTGTTATGGTGGCTCAGTGGTAGAATTCTCCCCTGCCATGCCGTAAACCCGGGTTCGACTCCTGGTGCCTGTCCATGCCAAATGAGCAAACAAACAAAAAACATACATAAGTATCTTTAAGACTAGTGCAGTATCCACAGCCTTTGTGTCTGCCTTTGTAACAGATGATGGCTCAAATCTAATTATGTAGGCTATAAAAAGATGAGGTACAAACAGTATAATTGAAAAAGAAAAAGATGAGTCCAAAGGGAAAAGATAATACCTAGATTAAAACCTCCAGTATAATATCTCACAAAGTTTTTCTACATTGTTTCATTTGTTACTACAAAATTTATCCATCTTTATTTTGTAAATTTTAGAACTGAGGTGTGCTGGTTTGAAACTGCTGTGTTCCCCAGAGAAGTCATGTTCTTTTATCGTCATTCAATATTACTAGGTGAGATCCTTTCAATTAATTTGTTTCCATGGAGATGTGACCCACCCAATTGTGGGTGGGATCTGCAAATTAGGTGGTTTCCATGGAGATGCATCTCCACCCATTCAAGGTGGGGTCATTTACTGGAATCCTTTAAGAGGGGGCCATTTTGGAAAAAGCTTTAGGGCCCACAAAGCCAGAGACCTTTGGAGATGTAAAAGGAACAACAATCTGGGAGAGAAAGCTGGGAGACATTGCCATGTGCCTTCTCAACTGACAGCGGTGTTCAGAACGGCATCAGTCTTTCTTGAGTGAAAGTAACCTTTTCTTGGTGCCTTAATTTGGACATTTTAATGGCCTTAGAACTGTAAACTTGCAAATTAATAAATTTGTTTTTTAAAAGCCATTCTATTTCTGGTACATTACATTCCAGCAGCTTTAACAAACTACAACATGAGGATAAGAAAAGTTAACTTGTCAAGGACAGAGCACAGTTAGTAAGCAGTAGAGTGAGTAATCAAACCTAGACATTTTTGCACTGGAGCTAATGTATTTTGAATAGGCCAATTCATTTCAATTGCACCACAATAACAGCAATAAATATTTTAATTCTTTAACTGTGTTTTCTATTTGACAGTTATTCAGAATAATTGAAAGTTTAGGTAACCTGCTCTAACAATTCTACTTCTAATTTAGGGCCAGGTGTAGTTAAAATGATAATGTGAGAGTAATCTACATTAGTTATAAGACTAAGATTAAAGCTTGAAAAAACTTAACTAAAGAAAAGTCATAAATCAATAAACATGTTATATGACTTTTGCAGACAAATTTCTATGACTACAGGTTTAAAAATAAAATTTGCCTGCAAGTGACGTTCATATAATTGGAAAAAGAATTCAGAAAATTCACGAAATAAGGTTTAGGATTTGCGACATTAAGACAATATTACAAACATTTATTTGTATAATATATTACAATAAAATGAATCTCTAATACGGATTAGAATAATATCTTAAAATGTGTGTTTTCCCCCATTTTCTACAATTTATTCTTTTTTATTCTCTTTCGCAATGAGAACTGTATTAGATGGAAAGAATAAAATTTCATTCCACATACATTACCTTGGCAGAGTACAAAAGACTTAGAATGGTGTTTATTTTACTAATCTGAATAGCAGTAAGGAGGGGAGGAAAATGAGCAGCAGAGAAGTACAGTTCTGACTTCTGAGTCTGCAAATGGAAATACTTATCAAAGAATATATTCAAACCCTGTGATCTTCTGAATAGAAATAAGGAAATAATGTGTGTGGTTTGTTAACTAGGTTAATGCTATGAAGGGTGATAATGTAATTGTCTGCTACATCAAACAAATAGAGATATTGACATCAAACAAATAGAGATATTGATTCCTTCATTTATTTATTTACAACTTCTGAAGTATCCCAATCATTTTTATCTATTTTGTTTTGTCATGATGTTGATAGTTCAAATTCCAAAAGAAGAAAAAAGTAAAATACATCATTTTCTACAAATGACATAAAAATTTGAATTTGGACCTTAAAAATGTGTTTATCATAAAGCTAATTCCAATGAGCAAAACTTTAAGTTTCTCTGAGTTCATGTTCCTACTCAATCATAGCACAAATAAACATGTCTTAATCCAACATGTTAATTTAGGGCCAGGTGTAGTTAAAATGATAAGAAATACCATTTTGTTTGTACTCTGCTTCCACGTTGCCATCCATTTGAGCCAGCAGGGTACAGTGAGCCATCTGTGAAAATCCAGCTTCTAGACTGCAGTAAGCTCTGTGCAGGCAGGGAGCATGACTTTCTGGTTTACTGCTGTATCAACTAATAGAACAACACAGCTGGTGGACAACAGGTGTTCAGTATACAGTTAGTGAATGAATTAATTAGTGTTTAATCCCAGTTTCCTATGTGAGACATGAGAAAGTTAAATTAATCAGTTTCTCCAACTTGGGCAGATGTGAGTAACTGGGAAAATATTTTTCTTCTTTGACAAATAAATGTGGAAAAAGTTATACTACATTTTTCTCTTAAATGTTCACAATCCCTAATAACATGCTAAGGTCTCACAGAAGTCCTCAAACAAACAAACCAAAACTGTTAAATGTGTTTAAACCAACAGTTCTAAAATTTGAAATTTGAATTTGAATTCAGAACACTTCTCCCACATTCTTATATTCCTTATATTCCTATTAATACAACTAGTGGGCATTAAAAAAAAAAAAAGTTTTCAAGACAGATAGATCCACTAAGTTTCTAAGCAAATTCAATTTGAACTCTTGAAATCTGCCTAGATGGATGTATCTTTAGAAAGTAGAATAGTCCAGAAAATAGATTCACTTAAAATATTGTTACCTATGCTTATCACAGCTAAATAAACAAGATATATTTACTCATTATATTTTAAGGGTAAAAGAATGTTTAAATTTACTACATTGAGTTGACAAATATCATTAGTCGAAAGTTTATGCATAAGTAGGAGTGCATGGATGGTTCAGTGGTAGAATGCTCATCTTCCATGTGGGAGACTCGGGTTCGATTCCCAGACCACGTACCCCCCCCAAAAAAGTAGCAAAAAGAAAAAAGTTTATGGATAAGTAAATTAAGCCAATAGTTAGATCAATGATTCTAAAAGACAACAAAACCCAACCTACAAACATAAAAACAAGCTCTGAGCTAGAATCAGAGAACTTTAATCTCTTATTTAATTTCAAAAGTTGTATTTTTCTAAATATTTGCTTGTATTGACCTTATTTACTTTTGTTTCTTCTCCTAGAGTGAAGCAAAACTCTTTTTTACAGTTCTTCATTCACTGGTCACCAGTTAGCTTAGCTATTTTACATTATAACATAGTTAAGGAGTTAATTGGTTCCTGAGCCCTGTTTTAATTCTTTGATCATTTCCTTACTGTTTCTGTCATCACTGCTAAGCAGAAATCATTTAAAACATTTCCCAGGTTTTAATGCAAAATCAGCTTGTTGAATTTTAAGTCAACCATGTATCAGATCTCAAAATTAATGTTGTACACTCTAACATCTGATTCCATGTCTCCCTCTTCTGTCTGAAATATATTCTATGTCTCCATTTATTACTGGCATCTTATTTCTCATTTCGTAAAAGCACTAAACAAGATTGTACTCTTAATGGATTAAGTTCATTTATAAAATAAAAGCAATTAAACAGTAGTATTCAGGTATCCTAGAAGTTTCCTTAGAATAATAATGCATGCAGGAGATTGTAAGAAAGGGGTGGGAACATCAGAGTGGGCATAATTAAATACTGACATGGGAAGGAGATCTGTGTCAATCTGACAAACTTTTTATTACTTTACAATTGGTCTCAGGACTTGCCAGGGATATGCAATTGTGGTATGTGCATATGCATGTGTGTGAGTGTGTGTGCACGTGTGCAGAGAGACAGAGAACAATGGATACATGAATCCATTTTTCCCCTATCAGAGAAACATACTGATTATCCAGAAATGGAGACTATACAAGTATGTTGCATTTTAGTCTTGTATCTCTCACAATTAAAATTGACGCGCAAAAATATATGCCTTCTTGTAACTATGGGCTAAGATTTAATTCTCTGAGACCAGAAATGACAGATAGAAATCCATTCTCAGATGTAGTCTGTAGACCTTTAATTGAAGAAAATCTGAAAACAAGTAAAAACAAAAACAGTATTGAAAGGCAATTTTATTAGACAGATCTACCGTGGAGAAGTATTGCAAATACATTATGTAGATACCAGCCCTCAAGAAGGTGGAGCATAATTACCCACTCTGTAAGTGTGGGCTTTGCATAATGACATCCTTTCAAAGAGAACAGTATGGTAAGGGCAGGAGGGGAGGCTAACTTTATAGTAGAGAAACTTGACAAGTGCTACTTCAGCCAGGTGATCAAGATCAAGGTCAAGAGTAAAAGCCATGTAGATAGTGTATAGCCTTGATATAATGTGGTAAGAATGATGCTTTACCTCTGTGGCTTTCCTCCCCAAATCCCATAACAAGTCTATTCATGAGAAAACCATCAGAAAAATTCCAATAGAATACTATTCAACCAACTACCAGACCTGTATTTCTCAAAAATCTCAAAGTCACCAGAAACATGGTATGTCTGAGAGATCACAGTCAAGATGATCCTTCAATTAAGAGACATGATGACTAAATGCAGTGTGGTATCCTGGATGAGGGCCTGAACAGAATAAAAGGACATTGGGCACAAACTATGGAATTCTCACTAAAGTTTGGACTTCAGTTAATAATATGTCGATATATGTTCATTAATTGTGACAAACATAACACATTAGTGTAAAATGTTAATAAGGGAAATATGAAAACCCTTTGTTCTATTTTTGCACAATTTCTGTAAATCTAAAATTGTTTGTATTAGCCAGAGTTCTCCATAGAAACGGAACCAAAAAGATATATATATATATATATATATATATATATATATATGCATATACACACACACACATCTATCTATCTATCTTTCTATCTATCTATCTATCTAAGAGAGAGAGAGAGAATTATTATAGGAATTGGCCCACATAACTAGAGTACTAGACAGTCCAAATTCTGTAAGGCAGGCCATGAGTTGGAAACTGTGAAGGTGATATTGAATTCCTCAGGAGAAGTTGGCCGTCTGGAGTAGCAATAGAAATTCTTCCTATCTAGTGAAATCCTCAGTTCTCCCTTTAAATCTTCAACTGACTGGTTGATGATAACTTCTGTCATTACTGAAAGCAGTCTCTTTTGTTGATTATAGATGCAATCAATTATTGATGCAATCAACCGACTCATGATTTAAATGCATGAAATAGCATCTTGCCAGTGCTTGCTTGAACAATCATGCCAGTGTTTGCTTGAACAAACACTTGGACACCATAAGCTAGCCAAGATGACATATGAAATTAATCAACACAGTCCAGCAACTGACAACTTGACACCCCAAAAATCTCCTGAAACCATATTTAATCTCTAAATGAAGATAATAACATACTTATACTTTAATCTAACATAATTCAACTGTCTGGTGAACAAGAAAGACACTAGTCTTTTCCCCAGAAAAGGATGGAAGTCCTTGGGTAATAGTCAGATTTAAACTTGATATCCTGTAATGTAAATGTTATGACATAAATTTAATGAAACTTATAAGTTGATATGGAAATATAATAAGGGGATAAGAAGAAGAAGAAAACAATGATATTTTCTTCCTGTATATATGCAAAAATTTTCATAACCAAACAAGAAAGAAATACTCACAGCCACAACAGTTCTTATTTCTATTGTAGCTTGTATTTATAACTACCTTTCTCTAATACCCATTCCATATTTCCTTTACCCTCAACAAGCACCTTGGTTGATCATGGTTCTTTGCCTAGTGGTATGATGAAAAATCTTCATTCCTGAAGGGTCTAGGCCATTAGCAGTATCGTCTGGAATAGGTCACTGTAGTTGAACTAGCAGATGCACTGCTCAAAGATTTGCCCACTGTTATTCAGGGATGTCCCAGAAAAGGGCTATAGTGCTGCAGCTGTCCATGTTCAGGTGATAACTGTATATCAGGCTGTAAACCAGGCCAAGTTCTCTTTTCCTTTGTCAGTTTATTATAGGGAACTCCCCAAGAGGTCCTAGCTGCAGGCTAGAGAAGAGAAGGTAATGCGGCATAATGGGAGCCATGAGCATTTGAGATATTTCCTTTAGTAACATCTTTGCAATGTCACTACCTGCTCAAGCCTATCTCACATATACCCCTTCCATTTGATGATAAAGTGCTGCTGTGCATGTCCTACTTTATGACTTGGAGGGTCAAGTCATGATTGATAATGAGGTCTCATTGTAAATCTTGGTGGCCCATAGTTAAGTGTTCAGTCTCTACTAAGGCCCAATAGCAAGCCAAAAGCTGTTTCTCAAAAGGAAAGTAGTCATCTACATATGATAGCAGAGTTTACTTCCAAAACCTGAAGGATTTTTTGCATTGTGCTTTTCCTATAGGAGCCCTCCAATGGCTTCAAATAGCATTTCTATTTCCCAGTGACACCTCCATCACCATTGAATCTGCTGGATCATATAACCCAAGTGGCAGAGCAACTAGCATGGAAGACTGGACTTGCTACAGAGACTACCTTTGTTTTGGTCTTTTCTTAAAACTAGCAGCTTTTTGGGTTACTTGGTAAATTAATTCGAGTAGGACACCCAAATGAGGAATATCTTGCCTCCCAAATCCAAAGATGCTAACTAGGTGTTGTTACTTTGTGGTTGTAGGAGGGGCCTGATGCAACAGTTATCCTTCACCATAGAAGGTATGGTTATCTGAAGCTGTATGTACTCTAGAAAAATATATTCTTAAACCTAATCCATTCCAATGGGTATGAAACTTTGGATCAGACTATTTCAGTTAAGGTGTGGCCCAGTCAAGATAAGATGGATCCTAATCCTATTACAAGAGTCCTTCATAAATGGAATGAATTTCAGACAGTGAGAAAGCTAGAGGGAAAAGCTAAAAGCTGAACATCCTGAGAACCTGGAAAAGAAGGGACAAATAAGGAGAAGCTGCCATTTGTCTTGCCCTATGACAAACTAAGGACTAAAGATAGTTAGCAGTCAGCCCCAGAAAGCCACAGTATTTTGGAAGAAAGCATTTCTATGATGATGTCTTGATTTGTACTTTTTCTCAGCCACAAGCAATGAGTGAATGAATTTCCATTGTTTAAGCCAAATCATTGCATTGGTATTGAGCAGAAAAGAAAAGAAAACCAAAACAAAGGGATGTCCTGGCCTGTACACACACCACTGTCTTCCTAGAAATTTCACTGAGCTGGAAGGCCCCTGATTTGTTTCTGTATCAATTGTAAAAATTACTCAGTTCCTTTCAAGTGTACCACATTCCTTATGGGTCACATTTTGTACCATACCTTTTGGGGCTTTGTTGGGACTTAAGTTTAGGAATAGGTTGAGAGAAAAAGGGTTGTGGTGGGGATGGCTCATGAGAGAAATTAGCCGTGTCTTGCAAGCCAATTATATCAGGGCATTCCATTACAGTTTCATCTGGTGAAATGAGAGTTAATCTCTTCAAATGGAGGTGTGAGGGGTTCTTCCTCAAGGGGGTGGGGGGGGGAATTTCAGGTTTATCAGGCACAGCAACTTAATCTCTTCAGAGGAAAGCAAAATAGATGATCCCACAAGGTATATGGGAACTGGGTGGCTAATTCCTCAGGACTGACCAGAACAGTTTTATGTGCAAAGAAGACTTAGCAGAATCTAAGGGCTTAATATCCATGCTGTCAGCAGCAGCACATATGTCCACATTCCAACCTTCTGAATAAATGCCCTAACTTCAACAGCACACTGCAAGGTTGGAAATTTAATTTACATTGTAATTCAGCCTTTTACACAATAAGACTTTCATTTCCATGAAGCATTTGAGATGAGAATTTGAAAATCTGAGCTCATACTTTTCTTTAACAACTCTGTCTAGTATATTTAGGAACAACTAGCCAATATTATCATACTTTTTAACTCCACAAAACTCTGTTAAAGTATCAAATACACTGTCACCCATAGCCTTGCCTCTTATAAGCATTCGAATAGCAGTATCCAATGGTGATATTTCATGTATCTCTATTACCAATTCATGCCATGGGATATCAGTGCCCACTTAATCATTGGAAATAAAATCATTAGTGAATTTTAACCTACTCTAGTTCTGCAACCAATTCCCATAAACCCAGAACCAACTCAGAAATCTCATCCTTAAGATATTGTTTCCCAAGTTGTAGTCCGTTTTACTACTCTGTAATATTCAGAGTTCTCCTTTTAAGGACTTAAATTGATTGAGACTTCTCTGATTGCAGAAGGAAATCTCCTTTGTTGATTGCAGATGTAATCCACCATAGATGCAGTCAATTGACTAGTGATTTAAATACATGGAATACCCATACGGTAACAATTAAGCCAGTATTTGCTTGGCCAAGCAACTAGACACCGTAACCTATGCAAGTTGACAAGTGACATTAACCATCAATCTATTCTAAAATAAAAATTTTATTACAAAAAGGAACTTCATAGTTAAATGATAAATTATATGTATTTTTCATTTTATTGAATAAACTCATTTTGTTTTGAGTAATATGTATGAAAATATATTTCAAACTTTTTTTCCTTATTGAGATGATTCAACTTTAAGTCTGTACGTCTTTTATTTTATGGAATATTGTTATATCATAAGTTTGGAGCTAATGTATATAAACAAAAAATTAGATGAGACTGTGTGTGGGAGATTACTATATATGCTTTTGTTCCCCTGATTGCTTCCACTTATCTTGGGGCCATACAGAACATCAGTTCAATCTTATGCAATGAATATTAATCAATACTTACAACATACAAAGCATTGTGTTAAGCCTTATGGATAGCCCACTGAAAATATCCAATAGCGTGAATTGAAGCTCTTCAGGCCAGATCCTAAATTTAAAATGTGCCTGTTGATGCCAGGAAACAGATGAATGTAACCAGAGCAAAATGAGTTAGGGGAAGAGTAATAGGTGATGAATAAGAGATGTACTAAAAGGGAAGTACCTAATATCAAGGAAAAAGTGAACTCAAAATTTTAGTTGGCTTTTGTGTGCATGTAGATACAAAATAATTTTATTTTATGAAATTTCAAAATATCCTCACTCGTTTTTTATTTCACATGAAAGCCTTATCCTCATTTGACAGATTCACAGAAATTAGTAGCTTTTTGAATAGAAAGAAATGCTCTAAAATAAAAATATAAATTTAGACATTAAAATTCAATATTGCAAGTGGATACAACTCTGGGTTTTTTTTTCACAGGCAAACATATTTAAATCTGGTTTCTACTTTCATACTGTGTGACTTGGAACAATTTAACCTTTCTAAGCAGTAATTTTATCATCTAAAACTAAATACAATAATAGTACATTCCTCCCAACACCGCTGTGAGGATTGTATCAGGATTGAGTATATGTAAAACAAATTACTAGAAACTTAGTACATTCTAGTGTTAGCATTATAAGCCTAAAATAAATTATTGGTTTGTAGGCTAAAAATCTTTCTCTTAGTTCACCTCCAGAGCTCTACATAGTACCTTTCAGAATCTAATAATAAATCCATTTATGCTAGTGGTATAAAGTAAGATTTGAGATAGAACAGATAGCCATTTTTATCTACTAGTTATTTTTCTAAATATTTTACAACATATTCTAGTTTGCTAGCTGCCAGAATGCAATATACCAGAAACAGAACAGCTTTTTTAAAAGAAGAATTTAATAAGTTGCAAGTTTACAGTTCTAAGGCTGAGAAAAATGTCCCAATTAAAGCAAGTCTATAGAAATGTCCAATCAAAGGCATCCAGAGAAAGATACCTTGGTTCAAGAAGGCCAATGAAGTTCAGGGTTACTCTCTCAAGTGGAAGGCACATGGTGAACACAGTCAGGCCTTCTCTCTCAGCTGGAAGGGCACATGGTGAACACAGCGTCATCTGCTAGTTTCTGTCCTGGCTTCCTGTTTTATGAAGCTACCAGGGAGACGTTTTCCTTCTTCATCTCCAAAGGTCGCTGGCTGGTGGACTCTCTGCTAAGTTGTGGTGCAGCATTCTCTGCTCTCTCTGAATCTTTTCTTTATTCAAAATGCTTCCTCTTTTTATAGGATTCCAATAAACTAATCAAGACCCACCCAAATGGGTGGAGACACGTCTCCACCTAATCCATTTTAACATTTACTTGATCACTCAAGATGACATCAAGATCACATCAAGATGTGGCTCCCTGAGTCATATCTTCAGGTAGATGATCTAATTGCAGTTTCAGACATACAGTACTGAACAGAGATTAGAAGAAACGGTTACCTTTACAAAATGGGATCAGGATAAAAACATGGTTTTTCTAGGGTGCATACATCCTTTCAAACCAGCACGCAATACTATTGAAATGCAAGAACAGCTAGGATTAAACAAAACATTGTGAATAAACTGTAGTTTCATCCGTGCTACATGGTAATTAAAACAATTCAAATGTAAGCAAGCTTACATTAACTTGTGCCCTTAGGGACTGAAAAGATTTTACCCAAATCCTGACCTATAATTTAGAATTTCCTCTATACATGTATAAAGTTACTAACAGTGCAGAATGAAATGTTGGAAACTTCATATAAATGAGGTTACTCATTGAACAGTGGATTGTCTCTCTGTTGTATTTTTTTTTCAATTAAGAACCTCAGAACTATTGAAGTATTCCCTTTTGACAAATCATTTTGACACAGAGCTGCCAGGCATTATCCATTGCAATGAGAAGTGACAGTTTTAAGATTAAACTATCATTTCTTTATGAAGACTGTGAAGGTGCATTTACTAATAATTAGTGTGTATGCTTTGACGGAACAGACATTTGCAGCATTCTTACAAATAAAAGTTCTAATTAACTATAAATTAATATTTATAAAACAATCTAGTGCCTGGATTTGACTATATTTATAGAAAAAATGATTCCAAAAAGAAAAACAGTAAACTGGGATTATCTGTCTTTTGGAAGGGGGTAGATCATTTATAATAAGATCTGAACTGTTAGTTCTTCCTTTGTAGAAGTAATTTATTTTAGGCTACTAAAATATTATTTGGGCAGTGCTTTTTAAAACAACATAAATTTTCTACGTGGACAGATGGATGCATTGATTGACTATTTATGTATTAATTAAAAGCACTGTCCTGAATGGAACAATGAAAAAGCTCCATTTGTAAAATGAAGTTATATTTGAGTTTTTTCCATCTTTAAAATAAATAAATAGGTATTCAGATAGACAGATGATGTAAGATAGATAAATGGGTAGATAAATAGATATACAAAAAGAAGAATCACTTAGAATTCTCCTCCAAACCTAAAACAAAAACATGATATGGCAAAAGTTAAGGAAAGATATAATTGAATTCATTAATGTTACAGTAGAGAATAATTTTACCAAATCTGTTTTCCTTTGGGTGATGGTTAATTTTATGTGTAAACTTCTCTAGGCTATGGTGTCCAGTTGTTTGGTCAAACATTGGCCTAGTTGTTACTGTGGATGTATTTTGTAGATAGGATTAACATCTAAAATCAGTTGACTTTTAGTGAAGATGCTTATTCTCAGTAGTGTGGCTAGGTCTCATCCAAACAGTTGGAAGGCTTAAAAGCAAGAATAAAGGACTTCAGGACTTTGGAAAAGATGATGGAATGAGGATAGACAGAACTCCTCCATGATAAAACAACTAGAAAACAGGCAATAACTCTACAAAGCAGTGGTTCCAGTGGTCAGGTGATCAGAGAAGGACCACTGCAAAACATAAGAAAATTTTGGATGAAAATTTAGAGAAACTATGATTGAGAAATAGGAGTGAGTGTACTCAATTATAACCAAGAGGGTCAAGCAACAACAAAATCTTAGACAAGCAAGGGAAACCAACTTTCAAAATAAACTTATCAAGATAATTAGATGCCAAGAAACCAGCAAAAAGTCACAAAGCCCATGAAGAAATAAGAAGATATGACCAGGTTTGGAATAACTAATCAAAGATATTCAAACAAATCTTCTAAAGAACGTCAATGAGATAGTTAAAGAGATAAAATATATAAAAAATTTGAAAGAATAAATAGGAAAATGGCAGAACTTTTGGAAATGAAAGATGATACTATAGATCAAATTAACAGTATAATGGAATAAGTCCTGAAATGCAGAGAAGCCTGCCCTTTCAGAACATCAACTAGTTCTATGCACTTATCCCATATTATTGACAGCCCTTTCCAACATGCAAAAGTTGGAAGGGGCATAACCCAAATACCCCTAAAGAGTGGGAGAAAGATCAAAGGTGATGGTGGAGCTATATAGAGAATGTCAGGTTTAATAAATGAGTATGAGTGCTGAATCATTATACTGATATTTCTTTTAGCCTCCAGTACCTTAGAGCAGCTAGAAATAAAAACCTAAAATTGTAGAATTGTAACCCATAACAAACTCTGAAATCTGTTCTATAACTAATTGTTGTGATGTACTTTGAATTTCATTGCTTTTATGTATATATGTTGTTTGGAGAGAGGTAGGAGTATAGCAGAGAGGATGAGATTTGATGTATGAGCATGACTGTTGAATCATTATATTGATATTTCTGTTGGTCTCCAGTGTCTTGGAGGAACTAGAAGAAAAAACAAGAAACATGGAACTGTAACCAAAACAAAAATTTAAAGTCTATTCTATAACTACTTGTTAAAATGTACTTGGAAATTTATTGCTGCTTTGTATATATGCTATATTTCACAATAAAAAAGTTTAGAAAATATATGATACAGAGGAAGAAAATGGTGCCATTGGGAGTTGAAGGGTTTAGTCCATTCTCCAGAGCAGCTACTAAATAGCCAGGAACTGTTTGGAACAACTGTTTGGAGGACTTTGGAGACTAGACACACATCATACACCAACCAGGAACCAGTGGGAATGTGAGACTGATGAATAGCAGGGAAGAGGTTGTAAGTAAATTTTTCCATGCTGTGGAGGCTGGTGCCCCTCCCCCACTGCCACAGCAGGCTGACTTAGAGTCATTCCCTCCTGGGAAACAGAAGCCCTTTCTCCCAGTAGCAAGGAAGGGAAACTTAGTGAGGCACAAATTGCAGATTTGATTAATGAATTCAGACTGCCGAACACCAGTTCTGAGCACAGATAAATTCACAGTGCAATCAATGAAAGACTGGTAGATTTGTTTCAACCCTGTTCCCTGCAGAAAGAAAGCAAGGCAGATATAAAACTCAGTAGCATTTGGATTTGGCTGAGCATGGGGTGCTCCCCAACAAAAGGGGGGTGTGGAGTCAGGTACCAAATTCCAGCCTTGACTAGTGAACACAGAGTTACTGGGATCCAGTTCTGAGAGCAGCTAATTTTTTTTTCATTTTTTTTTTTTTTTTTAAGCAGCCCATTAAAGACAGGAGTCCACAGTCTCCTTTTCAGTCCTGCCCCAGGAAGCAGTGGAAGTAGGGTTGATTTAGAGACAAAGTAACTAATAATGGAGGAGGAGATAGTTCCCTAAAGGGCAGATCTTCCCCAATAAAAATATGGGGGGGCAGGACCCTGGGAAAATGGAGGTTGTCCTTCAGAGAATTTAGACCCCAGAAGCTGGGATATCTGCAACAGTTTCAACCTGCAAAGTGTAGAGCCCAGCCTCTGTCTGAAACCACCCCCCAGCAGGGGTGGAAATTAGATTGCTTTAAAGTCACTGTGGCTTTTCCAGCTTGCAGGGAGCAGGGGGCTGAGAAGTAGCTACTCCTCAAGAAAATGGGGATCAAGACCCAGCACAGGCAATGGCTATTATTTAGAGAATTCAGATCCCAGGTGCTGAGAAACAACAACAGTTTCAAATATAATCCCCCACCCTCACCCCGCCACATGCACACAGAGACTCTGTCACAAACACACCCCAGCAGAGGTGGGATCAGCTGAGAACTAAAGACACAGTACTACCTTGAGCCTGTGGGGCCCAGTGGGCTGAAAACACAATCTGCTGGGCAGGAAAGGAACAGCACAGAATCAACAGTTTCACAGAAGTGACTAGCACCCTGCTGGTTTCATCCCCAGGAAACCTTGATATTGAACTATACCACCTTTGTGAATCCTGGCTCTGTCTTGTCTAGGGTAAAACTGACTTGGGTAGATCTTCTCTGGGGGGGTTCTTCTTCTAAGAATCTACCCTCCAGTTGAAAACTGCTAGAGATAATAAAAAGAGGTTAAAAACATATAGAGATTTAAAAAAATAGCAGATCAATGTTCTTTGAGGAGGAAAAAGGAAGGCAAAGCTTTTCCTATGAGAGAAAGTACTGCACAAAAAAAAAGGGAAAAGCTCAAAAATCATTCCATTTATGTTAGGAAAGAATAAAAAAATAAAAACTGAAAGCTTCTGATCAGCTAAACAGAAGCTATGCCTCTAGATTAAGTTGAATCAAATGTCAAATATTTAGGGCACAAACCAGTCGAGAAGAAAACCATAGGTAAGAAAGGGAAAGGAACCTCCAGAAATAAGCTAATCAAGATAATCAGAAGCCTAGACACCAGCAAAAAATCATGTGCCACATTAGGGAGCATGAAGATATGGCCCAGTCAAAGGAACAAATTAAAACTTCAGACAAGATGCAGGAGTTGAAATAACAAATTAGGGATGTTCAAATAAACCTTGTAAATCAGGTTAATGAGTTGAAGGAAAATATGTCAAAAGAGATTAAGGATATAAGGATGACACTGGGTGAATGTAAAGAAGAACTCAGAAATTGCACACACAAAAAATACTGTGCTTATGGGAATTAAAGTCACAATAAAAGAGAAGAAAATTACAATGGGGACATACAACAGCAGATCTGAAGAGGCAGAAGAAAGATTTAGTGAACTAGGGAACAAGACATCTGAAATCTTACACAGATAAGAACAGATAGGGAAAGGAATGGAAAAATTTGAGCAGGGTCTCAAGAAATTGAATGATAAATTGAAGAACACAAATTGATGAAGAACACAAATATACACATCATGGGTATCTCAGAAGGTGAAGAGAAGTGAAAGGGGACAGAAAAAATAAATGAAGAAATAATCACCAAAAATGTCCCAAATTACAAGTTCAAGAAGTACATGTAACCCAAAAAGAATAGATCCAAATAATCAGATTGTCAAAATCAAAGACAAAGAGAATTCTGAAAGCAGCAAGAGATAAGTAATATACCAAATACAAAGTCTTTTAGTTTGTTAAAGCTGCCTGAATGCCATAAATGGAATAGCTTTTAAAAAGAGAATTTATTAAGTTACAAATTCTCAGTTATAAGGCTATAAAATGTTCAAACTAAGCCATCATGGAAAGATACCTTTACTCAAGAAGGCCAATGAGGTTGAGGGTTTATCTCTTAGCTGGGAAGGCTTGTCTGCCAACTTTCTTTCCAGGTTTTTCAAATGGCTTCTCTGAGGGTACTTTCCTTCTGCACCTCCAAAGGTCTATGGCTGTGTAGGTTCTGCTGGTGTTAAAGCTTTTAGAGAATGGTTTCCTCTTAAAGGACTCCAGTAAGCAACCCTACCTTGAATGGGTAGAGACACATATCCATGAAAACCAACTCATCAAATGTTACCACCCACAATTGAGTGGGTCACATATCCATGGAAATAATTAAAAAGACCCCACCCAACACAATGAATGAGGATTAAAGAACATGCCTTTTCTGGGACACATGACAGTTTCAAACTAGCACACAAGGGAAGCTAATAAGACTGAGTGCAGATTTCTCAGCAGAAACCATGGAGGTGAGAAGGCAGTGGTATGATATATTTAAGATACTGAAAGAGAAAAACCGCCATCAAAGAATTCTATTTTCAGGGCAGTATGATAGTGGTTCAGTGGCAGAATTCTCACCTGCCATGATGGAGAACCGGGTTCGATTTCCAGTGCCTGCCCTAGTAAAAAAAAACTATGTATATATAGAATTCTTTATCCAGAAAAATTGCCCTTCAAAAGTGAAGGAGAGTTTAAAGTATATACAGATAAACAGAGCCTGAGAGTGTTTGTGAAGAAGAAACCTGTTCTACAAGAAACACTAACATGAATGCTATAGGCTGATAGGGAAAGACAGGAGAGAGAGAGGTCTTGAGGAGAGTGTAGAAATGAAGATTGACAGTAATGGTAACTAAAATGGTAAAATGAAAGAGAAAAAATAAGATAAGACACATGAAATCCAAAGGATAAAATAGTTGAAGAAAGTACCACCTTTACAGTAATAACATTGAATTTTAATGCATAAAACTCCCCAGTCAAAAATGTATAGACTGGCATAGTAGATTTTAAAAAAGTATCCATCTATATGTGGTTGATGAAAGACTCATTTGGATGCAAGGACAAAAACAGGTTGAAAGTGAAAGGTTGGAAAAAGATATTCTGAACAAAGAACCACCAGAAAAGAGCAGGGGTAGCTATACTTTAAAATTATTGAAATTATTTGACACAATATCTTGGATCATAATGGAATAAAGCTAGCAATCAATATCAGGTGGAGGGCTGGAAAATTCACAAATGTATGGAGGTTAAACAACATATTTATAAACTACCCATAGGTCAAGGTAGAAATTAAGAGAAATCAGAAAATATCCTGAGGCAAATGAAAATGAGTACGCAACATATCAAAACTTATGAGATGCAGCAAGGCATATATTAATATTCATGTATTTCTTATATAAAAAAAGAAAGAACAAAATTGAAAACTTAACTGCATACCTGGAAGAACTAGAAAAAGAACAACAAAATAACCTCAACTAAATAGAAATAAAGAAATAACAAAGAGCAGAAATAAATGAAATAAAAAATATAGAAACAATAAAGAAAATAAACAAAGCCAGAAGTTGGTTCTTTGAGAAAATCAATAAAATTGATGGACCCTTAGATAGACTGACAAAAAAAAGAGAGAGGATTCAAACAAATAAGGTAAGAATAGTTGAGCAGGGGCAGAATATTACTCTTGGACCAAAAGAAATAAAATAGACAATGAGGAATAGTATAAGCAACTGTATGCCAACTGTGCTGGTTTGAAAGGATTATATACCCTAGAAAAGCCACATTTTAATCCTGATCCATCATGTGGAAGAAGTGTTTCCCTATTCAGTACTGTAGGTTGGAAAATTGATTATTTACACAGAATATGTGACTCTGCAATTGTGTGTATTAACATTTGATTAGAGGGAGAAGTGACTCCACCCATTCCAGGTGGGTTTTGACTACTTTACCAAATCCTTTAAAAGAGGAAACATCTTTTTTGGAAAAAGCGGCAGAGCCACAAGAACCACCAGTGCCATGAAAGCCAGAGAGCCCACACAGCTTAGAGACCTTAGGAGATGAAGAAGGAGTACACCCCTGGTGGGGGCTTCATGAAACAGGAAGCCTGGAGAGAAAGCTAGCACACGTCACCATGTTCACCATGTGCATTTCCTGAACCAAATTATCTTTCCCTGGATGCCTTAGATTGGACATTTTTATAGGCTTTCTTTAATATTGCATAATTTTCATGGCCTTAGAACTGTAAGCATGCAACTTAATAAATTCCCCTTTTTAGAAGTGTTCCCTTTCTGATATATTGCATTCCAGCAGCTAGCAAACAAGAACACCAACAAACTAGACAACTTAGATGAAATACACAAATTCCTAGAAACATGTGAACAACATACATTGACCCAAAAAGAAAAAGAAGACCTCAACAAACCAATCACAAGTGAAGAAATTGCCTCAATTATCAAAATCCTGCCAAGAAAGAAAAGCTAAAGACCAGATGGCATCACAGTTTAATTCAAACAAGTATTCAAGAAAGAATTAGTACAAGTATTAAAGAAAGAATTAGTACCAATATCCAAACAATTAGAGGAGGGAAAACTACCTAACTAATTTTATGAGACAAATATCAACCTAATACCAAAACCAAACAAAGATACTACAAGAAAAGAAAATTACAGACCAATTTTTCTAATGAATATCGATACAAAAATCCTCAACAAAATTCCTGCAAATCAAGTTCAGCAGCACATTAAAAGAATTATACACCATGGCAAATGGGTTTTATTACAGGTATGCAAGGGAGGTTCAATGCAAGAAAATTATTTAAAGTAATAAACCATATCATAAAAGTGAAGAGGAAAACAACATTATCATTTCCATTGATAAAGTAAAGACATTTGACAAAATTCAGCTTCCTTTCTCGATAAAATGACTTTGAAAGATAGGAATAGATGGAAACTACTTCAACATGATAAAGGGAATATATGAAAAAAACCACAGCTAACATCATACTTAATAGTAAAAGACTAAATTCTTTCCTCTGAGATCTGGAATAAGACAAGGCTGCCCACTGTCACTACTGTTATTCAACATTGTGCTGGATGTTCTAGCTGGAGTAAATAGGCAAGAAAAAAAAATTCGAAAGGAAGAAGTAAAACTTGCACTGTTTACAGATGACAAGATCCTATATATAGAAAGTCCTGAAAAGCCTACAAGAAAGCTAATAGAGCTAATAATTGAGTTCACCAAAATGGCAGAATATGAAACAAGCATAAATCAGTAGTGTTTCTCTACAGCAGTAATGAACAATCCTAGGAGGAAATCAAGAAAAAAAAATCCCTAGAATCAAATATCTAGGAATAAAGTGAACCAAGGACATAAAAGACCTTTAAAAAGAGAACTACAAGACATTGCCAAAAGAAATCAAGGAGGGCCTAAATAAATGGAAGACCGTGCTGTATTCATGGATTGGAAGACTAAGTATGGTTAAGATGTCAATTCTACCCAAAGTCACTTATTGATTTGATTCAATATCAATCAGCATCTCAGCAACTTATTTTTCAGAAATATAAAAAACAATAATTAAATTTATTTGAAAGGGCAGTGTGCCCCAAATAGCTAAAAACCTATTGAGAAAGAAAAATGAAGTTGGAGGTCTCACAATATCTGACTTTAAAGTATATTATAAAGCTACACTAGTCAAAACAGATTGGTACTGCCACAAAGAAATATACTGATCTATGGAATTTAACTGAAAGTTCAGAAATAGATCCTCTCATCTAGGAAAACTGATTTTTTTCAAGGCTGCTCAAGTCCTCTCAACTAGGACAGAACAGCTTCTTCAATAAATGGTGCTTGGAGAACTGGATATCCATGTCCAAAAGGATGAAAGAGGACCCCTATCTTACACTTTTTAAAAAATTAACTCAAATTGGATCAAAGGCCTAAACATTGGAGCTAAGACCATAAATCCTTTTAGAAGAAAATGTAGGGAAGTATCTTAAAGTTCTGTGAAAGGAGATAGTTTCTTAGACCATACACCCAAAGCACAATCAATGAAAGAAGAAATAGATAAAAGAGATTTCCTTAAAATTGAATATTTTTGCACCTCAAAGGACTTTGTCAAGAAAGTAAAAAGGAGGTCTACTCAATCAGAGACAATATTCAGAAACCACATATCTGATAACAGTTTAATATTCAAACTATATAAAGAGATCCTACAACTTAGCAGTGAAAATGCAAACAACCCAGTTAAAAAATAGGCAAAAGACATGGATAGGCACTTTTCTAAAGAGGTGATACAAATGGATCAAAAGCATATGAAAAGGTGCTTAACTTCACTAGCTATCATGAAAATCTCAATCAAAACCACAATGGGATACCATCTCACACCTACTAGAATGGCCATTATTAAAAAACAAAACAGAAAACTCCAAGTGCTGGAGAGGATGTGGAGAAATAGGTGCCCTTATTCACTGTTGGTGGGAATGTAGAATGGAGTAGCCACACTGGAAGGCAGTTTGGCAATTCCTCAGGAAGCAGAGTATAGAATTGCCATATGATCCAGCAATCCCATTACTAGGCATATACCTATATTTTAGTTTACTAATGCTTCCAAGAATATAATATATGTGAAATGGATTGGCTTTTACAAAGGGGATTTATTAGGTTAACAATTTACAGTTCTAAGGCCATGAAAATGTCCTAATTAAGTCATTAAGAGGAAGATACCTTCCCTCAGGAGAGGCTGTGGCATCCTGAGCTCCTCTGTCACATGGGAAGGCATATGACAGGTGATGTCTGCTGGTCCTTCTCTCCAAAATATCTCTGAGCATTCCTCTCTTAGCTTTTCCTGGGACATTTCTTTCTAAGTTCTCTCTTTGTGAGCTCTCATAAAAGACTCCAGTCAAGGACAAAAACCCACATAAATGGGGGCAAAGTTCACATCTCCATGGAAAGAGCTTAACCAAAAGATCCCACACACAATAGGTCTCCCCCCTCAGGGATAGATTAGAAGAGCATAGACCTTTCTGGGTAACATAAATTCAAACCAACACTCTCTATACTCTGGGCCCCCAAAAGACATATTCTTTCCATACACAAAATATTTTCATTCCATCACAGTATCACAAAAGTCTTAGATCATTTTGGTAACAATATTAACTACAATGTCTTATTAAAATCAGTTACAGGAATGGTTTGCGCTCATATGAAATTCTCTGGCTGTGGACCTGTGAAACTTAGAACAAGTTATCTGCTTCCAATATACAAAGATAACAGTCATAGGATAAATGTTCTCATTGCCATAAGGAGAAATTAAAAGGAAAAAAGCTCTGAAACTGCTTGGAGCCCAAACAGTTCTGAAAACTTTCAGGGAAAACGCCATTAGATTATTTTTATTATTGTTATTATTATTATTGGCATTGGCAGGCTCTGGAATCAAACCTGGGTCTCAGCTCAGCAGATGAGATTTCTTGCCACTGAGCTATCATTGCAAAATCCGTTTGATTTATTGAATGATGTTTTATCCTCAGAGCTTGAAAAAGTGACAGGCCTACCCTCTCCAAGGGCTTACACAGTGTCCTTGCTCTCTCTAAACACTGGTGTGTGGGTTGCAACATTGGGGGACATTGGGGAGACTATCTTATTCTCTGTTCCACTCTCTTCAAGCATCTGGGTGGCATCTGGATTCTCTGTCATCTCCCTGGGCAGAAGCTCAACCCTTTCCAAACAGTGGGGTATGGGCCAGGTTCTCCTGAATTCCCAGGGAATGTATTCCACCTTCTTGGAGGCTTGAGGCAGCAAATCTTCCTGAACAATGGGTGGTAGGAAGGCCCACACTCTGCAAACTCAACATTTCCATGCGTGTGAGTGGGTCCACTCTCCTGACCTGAGATGTCTTAGCTCCAGATGTTAACTTCCATGATTCTGCCTTTGAAGTAATTTTTCCTTCAATTTGTCCCTCTTAGTCTAGGCTAAAAGTGGTTCTATTCATAAAGATCTCACAAAACACTTGTCAGTTTAGCATGCAGTACACATAGGTTCCAACCATCAGACAATAGGACTTTCCACAAAACCTTTTGAGATAATTCCATTTCCAATCCTAACTTATCATGACATGCCTGACCAGCTAAATCCTCACATGAGGCTCAATTCTCTGGGGGATTCACCTTCAAGAAACTCAGAATTTTCCAAGCCTTCAATTTCTGGTTTCTTTGTACCCAAGCATTTAGTTTTCTGCTTATCCCTTTCTTCTTGCATTTTACTAGAAGCTTCAAGGAGAACCCAGGCTGCTTTTTCCACATTTTATTTGGAAATTTCTTCAGCTGATATCCAAGCTCATTGCTTTTAATTTCTACCTTTATCCCAGCACTAGGACCAATTTTTTTTTCTGGGGTTTCTCTACCACATAGTTTCCACTACAATATTGAATCAGAATTAAAAGGAACAGCTGCCCTCACAAGATTGGATCAGGATTGAAGCATGGCTTTTCTGGGGCACATAATAATATCAAACCTGCATAGTTACCAAAAGATAGATTGTACCTAGAGAATGTATAATTGTTGGGTGCAGAATTTTTAACAAGGTTGAACTTAAATGTTTGGAAATAGATAGAGGTGAGGGCAGCTTCTTATTGGAATTATAAGTGATGAATTGTAGATGAATTTGGTTGAAAGAGGTTGTTTAGTGTCATATATATCACTGGAATGAAAGTCAGAGTTTTAAATATGGGATTATATAACACAATGAACCTTGATGTGTATGTTGTTTAAGATTAACACCACAAATTTAAATTCCTTCATGAACTAGTACAAATATATGACAGTTGCACAGAGTTAATAATAGATTGGTATATGGGAAAAAATAATGGACTATAATTAACAGTAATATCTTAACACTATTTCATCAACAATAACGAGTGTACCACACCAATAAAAGGGGTCAGTAATGGGCGGAATAAGATATATGGTGTGTTTTGGGTTTTCATTTTTTATGTCTATAAGTTTACTTTTTGGAGCAATGAAAATGGTTTAAAATTGAATGCGATGATGATTGCACACCTTGGTGATGACAGTGAGACATTGATGGCAGACTTAGAATGGATTATGTAATATGTGACTATATCTCAATAAATTTTACAGAAAAAGAACATTGTTGGGACATATGAAAAAAAAAGAACTAAGGGTTTCAAGACCAGAAGTAATTCTGTTCCTGACGGTGCCTTCCACTCCTTCCCGGCCTCTGCTATGTGCCTAGACTAAAGACTTTAGCCTCACTGTCCCTGAATTTCCAACCTCTGACTTGCTGTATGAAAAATTCACTTGCTAGATTTGCCACAATGCCATGAACCAGTAAACTTCATGTATATATATATATATATATATATATATATATATATATATATATACACACACACATAGAGAGAGCGACAGAGAGGGAAAGAGAAAGAAAGAAAGAGAGAGGGAGGAGAGAGAGATCCTGTTGGTTCTGTTCTCTGGAAAACCCTGACTATTAAAGCTCTTGATACTGATATGTGGTGTGCTGCTATAACAAATATCTAAAAATGTGAAAGTGTCTTTGGAATTGGGGAGGGAGTAGAAGCTGGGAAGAATGTTGAGTTGCTTGATAGTAAAAGTCTAATTTGGAGGCTACAAGGGTAGTTCAATGGTAGAATTCTTGCCTGCCATGCGGCTGACCTGGATTCAATTCCTGGTCCATGCACTTCCCTAAACAAACATGCAAAAATACAACAAATGGTGCTGCAATAACAGAATACTCAGATGAAGAAAGAATGAAATGTGACCGCCACCATACAGCATACAAAAAAAAAGTCTAATTTACCCTGAAGAAATTGTCAGTAGAAATATAGATGTTAAAAGCAATTCTGGTTAAACCTTAGAAGGAAATGATGAATATAAATATGGTATTGAAAAGTGGAGGAAGGTGATCCTTCTTATAAAGTAACAGAGAATTTGTATAATTGTTTTCTAATGCTAGATAGAAGGCAGAACTTGTAAAAAGTGAACATATATAGTTAGCTGAGGAGATTTCCAAGCAAAATATGGAAGGTTTGACAAGTTTCTCCTTACTGTTTATAAAAATATGTGAGAGGAAAGAGATAAATTGAGGAATAAACTGTTAAGCACAAAGGAACCAACAATTAATGATTTAGAAAATTCTCAGCCTATCCATATTGTGTGCTCTGAGACTAGGGCTATAACTTACCCTAATAAGACCCTCCATATAATTCAGGAAGGTGAATTCCTAGAGAACAGGGCTCCTAGAGAGGGTGGGACTGAACAATTATTTGTTAGCTCATGGATCTAGTCATCCATCTCAGAGGCAGTCAGGAATGGAAATGCAATTATCCAGGAGAGATGTGTAGAAGACTTATTTGTCTATTGGCTTGGACCTCTGTGAATTGCATGGAAGACTTACAAAATTTTAAGAATTATTTATTATAAGAAACACAGCCAGCCTAGGCCAAAAGAGGCAGAGATGGGACAAAATGAAGGAAAAATGATTCCAAGGCACCAAAAGTCTAGGCCTGACCCTAGAAAGTGGGCCACTGATCCAGTGTTTGGAGAGAGTGAGATTTTCCCAGTCAGAAGAGAGAGTGGGGCTGCTTCACTATCAGAGCCAGAGGACAAAGCATCAAGACGTAGATTTCTCTCAAGCCTAGAAATCTAATGGAATTTTCCCTGCTGTGTTTCAGACGGTCTTGGGACTGTGACCCCTTTTTATTTCTCCCCCATGGAATGGGAATGTCTGTCTATGCCTTTACCATTGTTTTATTTTTGAAGTAGATAATTGATTTCCAGGTTTCAAAGGTTGACTGATGAGAAGGTATCTTGTCCAGAATGGACTGCTCCCTTTTTGATTTACATATTGAAATGGTTTAAGGCTTTTTTGATGCTTGGATGGCGTGAATGGATTTTGCATATAGGAAGACATGGTTTTTGAGGACCAGATGGCAGATTGTTATGGATTGAATCGTGTCACCAAAAAGGATTTCTTGAAGTCCTAAAATTCAGTTCTGTGAATGTGAACTTAATTTGTAAATGGGACCTTTAGAAGACATTATCAGTTAAGATGAAGCAAAACTGAATTGAGGTCATCAGTAATTAGAGGAGATTTGGACAGAGACACAGATGACAGAAAGAAAGAGAAAGAGACAGTCATGATCCATACGCAGAGATTGAGTCATGGATTTCTGTCAAACCACCTCCAGAATCTGCAGATTACAGAGGAAGTATGGCCATGCCAACACCTTGAGTTTGGACCTGTTTGCCACCAGAACTATGAGACAATAAATTCCATTGTTTAAGCAAGCTAGTTGATTACAGCACCTCTGGAAAACTAAAACACTGATGTTTTATACAAATATGTAGCATTAAAATTGCCATGTTACAGCAAATTTTTTCAGTCTCAACAAATCCTACTATCACCATGCTATTATGTAAAGCAACTCAATCCCCTCCTGCCAGTTCTGCAGGACCTCCTTGTCCCAATAGTATGTTTTCTTTTTTTCTCTGCCTCTCTTAGAGATCTAATATGATATGTATGAAAATTTATGTGTCAACTTGGCTAGATTATGGTTGTTTTTGTAAATTACATTTTTTTCTTTGTAAATTATGGTTGTGTTTGTAAATGGAATTAGCATCTACAATAAGTTGATATTAAGGATATTACCCTCAATAATGTATGCAGCTTTCATCCAATCAGTTGGAGGCCTTAAGAGTAAAGAATCAACGTTTCCACAAAGAAGAATTTCTACCTCAAAACTACACCATCTGTAACTCTGTGAATTTTCAGCCTACTGAATTCCCCTATAGATTTTGGATTCAAGACTGCAAAATCACTCTTATTGGCCTACCCTATATATCTGAATATGTAAACCTTGTAAGCCAACACATGTAAGCCAGATAAAGACACTGAAAAAAAGCCATGTGAGTTTGCATATTTTATTTATTGAATTCCTTCAGATCATGAATTATCTATGTACTATCCCCTTTCTTCAGGCCTGGTCTCAAATCTTACCGATCACTAATCCTCTGTTATTGAGCAGATGGTGGGAGACTCATAAGTGAAGTGATGCTGAATGAGTATTTCTGAAAATCAGAAGAGGGTGAACAGAGATTCTTTTGTATATATGTTATAAACTAAAATAACGTGTGCTGGTCCAGTGATTTTCAGTAAATGTTAACCCACAGAATACTTCTTAAAATTAAATCTATACTCTAATAGAAGAAACATAAAATGTATAAAATACTTAGCAAATTGGTCCCCAACCACTGACCTGTTTTCTTCAATCCAACACCCTGGGCTTCATAGTACAGTATTTGTAAATCACACCAATACACTGATAATTGAATGTAACATAGTAATAGGACCCAGCCCTAATAGTTACAAAGAATTTATTCCAAGATTTTCAAATATACCATGACTTTTTTGTACATCCTCCCTTCATTTTAATCACTAAACTAATAAATAGGTTTTTTTTTCAAAGTCCCTTATATTTAGTGGTGAAGTATGAAAGACAGTGACAGAGATAATACAAGGATGATGTCTTCTAGGCAGCAAAGTTCTGGAACCAGGACTGACACTTGCTATCGCTCATGATTTTACCTCTTGCATATCACATGCTATATTTAAATTTTAAAAATCCAAGGAATTTATTTGGCTCTATAAATTATCTTAGTTCAAGTAGTTGCTTCTGAAATACTACAAATCTACAGGTATATCATGGTCCTTCAGGATTGCTTCTGGTTAGTCCAATCCATAAACTTCAAATTTGTAAGTGATATTGTCCTATCACAGTTCAGATACATAACAATATTCACATGTGAGAACGTATAAACTTTAATTTTCAGCTTTATCTCGACACATGTCCTAGTTTTAGGATGAACTGAAATAAATGTCAAGAAAAAAAGAAAACCATGCAAATAGACAGCAACAAATACATTCTGATTTATATTTTCTTTCCAAATGCAGCTATTGAAAACAAGAATTTATCTCCACTAAACATGAATATTAGTTCAAGCAACTGCCTTCAAGAGCATATTCAGTCTTTTAACAGATATACCTTAGGGGGGTTCCAACACGTCTTCAATTAATTTAATTAGGGACAATTTTGTCAATTAACCTGATAAAATGGAGCTACCTGAGGGCTGTCTGTTTGTATGCTCAGGAGCCCTACTGCCTAGATCTTGCCTTTTGAAAAGCCGGCTGCTAATTATTTGCCACATTTGCAGGCAGCACTTTTGTTAAGGCTAGTGTATTTGTTGAGGCTATACATGTTTTCAGCTGACTTGCCGTATTCCAGCACTTCCTATCAATCTGTATCTGTTGTATATTTTAATCCCTGCATGTCTTCATTTTCATATGCTCTTGAGAAGTATAACTCTTGGTATGCAGTGTCTGTAATATTTTCTTAAGATAATTAGGAGAACTAATAAATATCAGTCCTACAGTGTCAGGAAAAAATTGTTCCTCTGTCAAATTGAACACACACACACACCTCCTGCCACTCCAGCCACATCATTTGACATAACTGCATATAAAATACTTTGCTATTTTTACTATTCTACTTTGTATTTTTACTATTCTATTTCATATAGCTGACAA
The DNA here is from genome assembly GCA_004026745.1 of Myrmecophaga tridactyla. Taxonomy (NCBI): domain Eukaryota; kingdom Metazoa; phylum Chordata; class Mammalia; order Pilosa; family Myrmecophagidae; genus Myrmecophaga; species Myrmecophaga tridactyla. Next base: position 62,037 of record PVIY010009551.1, read on the forward strand.
ATCATTTGAATTCCTAATACTTAACTACTGGTAAAAGCAGTAAGACCCGATTTTTGTACAGGTTATGGAGCTGACAGGTTAAGGAGGAGCCACGGAAAATAATCAAGTATCTTTGGTATTAAAGACACTGATTTAGCTGTCATATTTTTGCAACTGGCAACTATCTGAATATTTATTTTATGACTGCTGGCGAGAGATGGCCTGGACTGATAAGAATCACCTAGCTGATAAGGAACTGATGTACAGAAGATAAAAAACAAAACATTTTTCTCTAGGAGATATAATATTTAAGTAAGTAGTATTTCTATGATTGCCAGAACACTGAGGTGAGGAAACTGATAACAATTCAACTCAAGCTATAGATGTAGACAATCAAGATTCCAATTATATATATATATATATATATATATATATATATATATATATATTCCTCAAGAATTCTCAAAGTCCTTGGAATAGAGTCAACACATATTTTTTTCCAGTTTATAAAATCCTTATGAGCATGTTTTTTTATTAAAAAAGAAAAGGAAAAAAGAGGGAGTTGAGGACAATGAAGAAAAAAATGCAGTATTTATTATAGATTGGATTGTGTCCTCCAAAAAGTTATATTCATGTCATAATCCCAGGTCCCATGAATGTGACCTAATTTGGAAATAAGGTCCTTGAAGATGTGATAAGAAAATAAGATGAGGCCAAAATAGAATAGAGTGAGTCCTAATCCAATATGGCTGGTGTCATGATAAGATGGAAATATGGTTACAGACCAACAGAGAGACAGAAAAAAAAAAAAAAGTTGGCCATGTAAAGACAATAAAATGCTACTACAAGTTACAAAATGTCAGAATTTCTGGCTACCATCAGAAGTTGGGAGAAGTACGGAACAGATTCTTCCCTACAGACTTCAGAGATAGGATGGCCTTGCCAATTTCTTGATTTTGGATTTTCTGCTTCTAGAACTGTGAGACAATAGACGTCTGTTGTTTTAAGCCTCCCAGTTTGTGGCACATTGTTATGGCAGCCCTAGGAAACCAAGACAGTATTTCAAAATTCTTAAGAACACAGTCACAATTCCATGATGCCTTTCTAAAATGTTGAATGACTTAGCAATTGATTCACCTGCCCTTGATTTTATATTTTTTATTATATATTTATATAAAATATATTACTTACATATTATAATAATATGTAATATATATATTCATTTTAAGTGGTAGGCCATTGCTCTTTTAATGGTGATCACTGAATTCTAATAACTTCTTGAAAATAAAAACAAAAAACCAATTCAAATAGTAACAATATTGCAGACTGCTTTGGGAGAGACATTTTAAATTAAACAATAAAGATATTTAGGCATGATGAACAAAGGGGTTGGTAGAAGTTGTAGAGGTAAGGAGGAAAAAGAAGGGAAAGCAAAAGACAGACTTTGACAGCTGTTATACCAGATGCTTTAAACAAAAGTGATTGAGATTGGCAGAATTGAAGAGCATCTTTTCAATAAAATTATGCAAAATGGGTAAATTGGACCAAAAGCTTTTATGTTGGCAAAAATAAATTCCTTCAATTACTTTTAAGACTAAAAGCATAATAGTCCCAAGATCCCAAGGCTAGATAATGCATGAGTAACTAACAACAATAATTTGAAAACATTTCTAAAAAGGCAATTATATGAAGAAGTTATGGGTTCATGTCTTTTATCAGTTACTGTTGATTCTCAGACATGATTTATACGCCGATCAGTGTATAACAAAATCACAGAAAATCATTTAGGGAAATAAAGAAACAATGAATGATGGAAATTACTGAGTCCCATGTAAAAGAAGAGTATTTAAGTGCATACTTAAATATCTTGCCAACTAAGGATGTAATCATGATATCCATATTAAATATGTTTATACAGAGTATTCTCTCCATCATAAAATCAAAGAATTCTATGATTATGAATAACAAATCTAAAACTCCAATTATATCACAACCAAGAAAACTATAAATCTTGAACTGTTTAAGAAATCCCACCAATGATATTGCTTTTTATGAAAAATTTGCTGCCTATTTTTAATGTAATTGTGTCTCATTTATAATAATTATATTCATTTATAATAAGAGGATTAAAGGCAAGTCATTGCTCTTAATTAAAAGAAGATATTAGCTTTATTTCTTAATTTTAGCTAACAAAGGCCTACGAGTCAGTAAAGAAATAGTACTTATTATTTTCTCAATTGTTTTTTTTGGAACTGTATATTAAAGACCCACCTGAGTCTTTTCCATCCCTCATTTACCATTGTCCTGTAGTCTACAAAGTTTCAAACAGAAGTTCTCAAACTTTGTTCTTCACTGTGAAACTACTGAAAGTATAATTTCTTTATCCCTTCTATTGATTCAATAAGTCTGGGTTGGCTCCCAGGAAACTGAATTTTTAAATGTCTCTCAGGAAATCATGTATATGATTTTCCTGTTTTTCCCAGACCTTACTTTGTTCAAATAATGCTTTAGCCACACAGCACCCAGCTGAGGGCTCGATCTTCTTTAGGATGTAAGCCTTTGAAGAAAGCACTGTGACAAAAGAATCCATTTCCTAGTGCCAAATAGAATGAAAGTTTCATTTTATGTGTGCCTGTTCATTTGTTGCTTTTACTTGCCTTTTGATTCTCATCATCCTACAGTTTAAAAAAGAAAAGAAAAATAGCAGAATTATCTTTGGCCACTTTGAGGGTGTACTCCTTTCTCAATGAAGATTGGGCTAAACTTTATGGAGGGTTCTAACATACCATTAATATCACTGTCCTGCTGTCTTTTCTATGCTAGTTCTCCCAATTGTCTTGCATTTTACTTAACCCACATTCAAATAAATTGACTATTCCTTAGTAGTCTCTCTTCTCCTCTTGCCCAGAGCATGTTATCCATTCTATAGTTATATACTTACTCAAGTATAGCACATATACTCAGTTTTACTAAAAAACAAGATTCTCTAGAATTTCATGAAATTTAATCTTTGGAAGCACCTCACTTTCTTATATTTCCTAATGTGATCCCAATGCTTTTCATGAATTAGAAAGAATAGGGACATAATGAGACATCAAGACACACCTACCAGGATAGCAGAAATGAATGACTGACAACACTAAAGTGAGAGAGGATCTACAGCAGTTGAAATCTTCATATATGATGGTGGAAAGATAAAATGATACAACCTGCTCAGAAAATAGTTTGGAAGCTACTTAAAAGATTAAACATACATTTTATTATGACCCTAGCAGTCATATGAATGTTAAAATGTCTTCCTTGTGCAAGAATGTTCAGAGTAGCTTTATTTATAATAGCCTCAAACCGGAAACAACACAAGAGAATGTCTGAAAAATGCGTGATTTGACTTCTGGGAAAGATGGCAGAGTGTGAAGCTCCAGGTTTCACTCCTCCCTCCAAAACACCTAGCAGGTAGGAAGAAGCTACCTGAAACAACTGTTCTGGGGCTCTGGAGGCAGGGGAGCACTGTATACCTTCCAGAGAAGAGCAGGACAAAGCAGTTGAGAAATTACAGTAAAGAACTGTGAGTAAATCACTGTGTGGTGGCGAATATTCTTTTATCAACTGAAACAAAGGTACTACACAAATGCAAAGTATCAACAGTAGGGTGTGTATGGGAACATTGCATCTTTTTACATGACTTTTTGTAAACTTACAATTTCTCTAATTAAAAATATAATGATAATTTTAAAAATAATGCTAAGTGAGAGGAATGATGCAAAGTATCACATGTAGAATGATTCTATTTGTCTAAAAGGTGCATATGTATAAATCATATATATAACTACTTAGATTAGTGGTTATGTAGGGCTGGGAAAGGATAGAGGGATTTAGAGGTGATGTTAAAGGATACAGGGTTTTTCTTTTTGGAGTGATAAAATTGTTCTAAAATTGATTGTGGTGATGAATGCACAACTCTGATTATATTAAAAACCATTGACTGTACACCTTTGTGAATTGTATGGCATGTGAATATATCTCCATAAAACGGCTTTAAAAAGTGCATGGTATGTTGGTACCACTGAATACTACTGAACAATTAAAAGGAACAAAAAACTGATAGAGGAAACATAAAAAACAAACACAAACTTCATGCTTACTATTTGATTTCACTTATAAAAATCCTAGAAAAGAAAAAAGTAACCTGTTTGGAGGTAGACAATAGATGTGAAAAGAAAGAACTTCCTGGGGTGATGGACATGTTTTGTTTCTTGAAAAAGTTTTGGGTTACATACGTTTATGTGTTTGCCCAAACTGATGCAACAGTGTGCTTATGATCTGAGCATTTCATGGTGTTTAATTATATCTCATTAAAAAAAATAGGAATGAAGAATTTAGGCTCTATATATCAAAGGTTTTATCCAACTTCTCTCTCTTTCTCTCCCTAACCTATTTTACTTTTCATAAAAATCCCTGAATGATGTCTTTTAGAAGTTTCTGATATTTAAATTAATAATTTACTATTTTCATGAATAGTTGCTTAACCGTTTAAAGTAACTATCTGTAAAACCATCTTTAATCAAAATTAGGAAAGATGACTTTGGTTTGAGGAGATCATGTTTTTGTAATGGTTATTTCTTGTTGGAAGATGCAGGGAAACCTATAAAGCTAATGCTCCCTTGCACTGACACATCAGCCAACATTAAAATATCTGATCTTTCTCATTGTCTTTGGGAATGGTCTTCTTTGAAGGAAGTTAATAATATGTCCTCACAATAGCCATTTGATGCTCCACAGTCATTTGGATGCCTGAAACAATGTTTTAAATATGACTCAGTAAGGTTTTCCATCAGTATTTCATGATAGACTTACTGCAGACCAGATCGTTACAATACTATGTGGACTCACACAAATAAAATAATAAAATTGGGGGCCTATATTTCCTTACAAATCTTAGCTGTTGAAGCAGTAATAAAATACAATTGAAGTTCCAAGATAAGCAAATTTAATCTTTAGAAGTATGAAATTATATAATGCTAGAGTAGAAAGTATTCCCAGAGTTCATCATGCTTATGTACCTCATTTAACAAATCAGGAATCTAAACTTTAAAGACAATGTTTTGAAATGATAAAACTACTATTTCAAAACCAGATCTTTAGAATTTTTTGTGCTTTGTCTAACATGCTATTATGTAAAAATAAAACTGTATTTCCTCAATGTCAAATATACTTTCTTTGCTATTTAGATTAATTGCCAAAGATAAGTTTCTAAGACTATGATAACTTAAGTGCCTTGATGTATAAAGCTTTACATATAGATGTTGTTTTCAGATTTATGGAATCTTAAGTGATTGCCTAATACATTATTTTTCAACACTGATAGGGGTCATTCTTTTAAAATTGTTATTATACAAGCAACACATGTTTAGATAACTATTTTTAAAATAAGGAAAATATGTGCTGGAAAAACTCTCACTCAAACCACCAGCATTTTAAAATGTTAACCAGTATATGTAATATGACCAAGATTTCTATGCCAAAAATTCTTTTGTCACTTAAAAACAGAGTTTGATTATATGCCCATATCAGTATAAATAAGTCTAATCTCATTTTTAATGCCTCATACTATATCAGTTTATAAATATAATGTTAATTATTTCATCTCTTTTTTGGAGTCATTTATGTGGTATCCTTTTATTTTTCCCTCTGTATACATAGTGATGCAAACTACATCATGGTACACATATATTTGTTAAATCAGGAATTATTCATCACATATATTCTAAGAATTGAACTTATTTCAAGTATTATAAATATTATGTTCTTTTGATAGAAATGGCCAAATTGTTCTATCAAAAAAAAACTTTACCCTCAATGTGTGGCCATCTTTTTTTTCCCATATGCTCTGAGCCTGAGTATTTTGGCCCCTTTTAGCCTTTGTCAATTTGATAGGTAAAAAATGTGACATAGTTTATTATTTACATGCATAGTTCTGCAATTATGGAAAATTTTATGCAATATGAATATAGCAGTAGTTATTTTAATGGTTATAATTTTTCATATCTTATGCCAAAACTTCAAAATGTTTATCTTTTTTTCTGGAGAATTTTAAGTGCTGTTTATATAAAGATATTAGTTCTTCCATATTTTTTGTTAAGTAAAGAGTTATTAACAACTTATTTGTCTGCTTTGAGGATAAAGTCCACAGACGCCTGCAAACCTGGAGCAAAAAAGAGGTTAAATTTTGGGAGCAAGCTTTATAAAAGGAAAAGTAGAGGTTTAAATTACTATGCCACATATTTGCCTTGAACTAAGGTTAAATTCCCAAAAGCAGTTGCATCCCAAATGAGGAAATTTGTTCAAAGTCTTCTTTAACAAATGTTGGTGGAAGCTGTCTGATTTGGGGGCTGCATTCCAGTGAGAGATGGATGAACATATCTAACAATCTGCAAATAACATATCTGCAAATGCTGAAGGTTAGTTCTGAGGGTCTCTGAATATCCAACAGTAATTCTGTAGGAAATCCCAATCCCAGATAGTTCAGACTGCTATCTAGGAGAGACGTTATTTTCTTTTTGCTAGTAATTTTTGGTTTTCATATTCAGTCCATTCTTACCTATCTATTCAAGTATTGTAAATTGATATTCAACTTTGTTGCATTTGAAATATGCTATTTTATTGCTAATTAGAATTGATAGTAGTAGTAGTAGTAGCTCTTACGAGGGCATATTAGACAATGTTCTAGGCATGTCATATCACAAATCTTTTCAGCCTCTCAACAAATCCTTGTGATTCTTCAATTTGCTGTATTATAACTTGGGTGATGTGGTCTGACCTATTCTTGGACCATGAATTTAGAATTATTCTCAAACTTCCACAATTAAATATCAGCTTTCATTGACTTGGAATTAGCAGATAAATATTATAGATCTCACTGCAATGTATTTAATGTGAATACACGACATTATGAACTTAATGAGACATGCATTGTTTCAGTTTGCTGAAATTGCCAGAATGCAATATATCAGAAATGGATTGGCTTTTACGTCAGGGATTTATTCGCTTACAAATTTATAGTTCTAAGGTTGTGAAAATGACCAAATTAAAGCATCAAGAGAATGACACCTTCTCTGAAGAAAAACTGTTGGTATCCGGAACACCTTTGTCCCATGGGAAGGCACGTGGTCAGTGTCTGCTGGTCTTCTCCTAGCTTTTGTTTCATTCAGCTTCTGGTTCCACTGGCTTCCTCTCTGAGCTTTTGTAGGTCCTTTCCTGGCTTTGGCAGGGCTTCTCTCTGAGCTCTCTGGGCTTTTTCTGTGAATCCTTTATTCTCTTATAAAAGACTCCAGTAAGACCCAACTTGAATAGGGTGGGTCACAATTTCAACTGAAATAGCCTAATCAAAAGGTCCCTCCCACAATAGGTTTTCACCACAGGAATGGATTAAAAGAACATAGTCTTTTCTAGGGTAGATAACAGCTTCAACCACCACATATATTCAGCCAAATCTCATTTAAGCTACTTTAAATAAGAAAGGCAGTCTAATGCAACCACAAGGAACTTAACAATGTAGTGGCAGGACAGAAGTGTGTTCCACTGTTTTGTATTGTTTTTCTGGCTCTATTCCATGTAGTCTGCCTTGGTCAGGTAGAGGAGCTTCTCTTTCAAAGCTACCACAATCTCTTTAGGTTAATAGGTCTCAAACTTTAATTCTCAGATGCTTGCCAATGTCTTGGACTGTCTATCCAAAGTATGATACTTTAAAAACAGGTAACATACTATCCACTGTTGACTGGTGGTCCTTAATAGAGAAGAAAAACTATTTCCAGGCATTCTCTAGTGCTGGCAAAAGATTGTGTTTATTCATGAAGAATCTAGTGTTTTAGGGAATGCGTTCCCTTCCTGCTTGTATGGTGCTTCCTTACCTCATAGTCAGTGGAGTCTGAAAACAATGGGAACAAAATTGTTATTCAAGTATGCATATTAGTCCTGAAGTCCAGTGCTTAGAATCTTTTAAATTTTAATTATCAAGGAATTCTTGATTTTTCCTGCTTTATAATTGCCCTTTTCCTATTTAGAATTCAGTTCTGGCTATTTGGATTGGGTAATAGGGGTGGGGAAACCTTCAGTGCCCAAGTGGGGGCATTTGATGAATACAGGCTGAGGATTAATATTATGGTTTCTAATATCAAGTATTTTGCCATCACAAATTCTTAGAATTCAACAGCTAACACAAGTAACTTATAGCCAAAAGCACACAGAAAGAGTAAGAAATCAAGGAAACTGTTACAGAAATAGTGACAGTTGAAAACAGAATGCAGGGCAAAAGGTTCTCATCTATTAATAATGGAAATAAAAACGGATACAACTTGTTGTTGGCGAGGTCAGAAGTAAAGCGTGTTTCTCATTCCAGGACCATGTGTACTGTAAGTAGCTGAGATTCTTCCAAGATTTATTATTGTTATTTTTGCATGGGGGGAGGGGACTGGTTGTTTGTTATTGTCTTCAGAGTTACTGCACATTTTTCATTGTTGTTGTTTCTTACCTATTCTTCATGAGGTAGATATTACTCCTTGTTTGTTTGTTTGCACTAATTTTAGTAATAAGTAGTTTTCAAGTCTATAAAACTGAGGTCATAGACTACACCCTAGATCAGTTTTGTCTATTATAGGATAATCTGAAATTATTTATAGGCATTTAAAATGTTGGTATATTAATTTTAGAATGCAAAATCTTATCAAACTGAATTATGTATCTGTAACCAAATCATGATTTATATACATGCAAACACAATTCAATCATCATCTTAGTTACATTATCCAAACACTCTGTGCTTGATAAATGCCCATCTACTTTTTTTTCAGTGACTATTTTTTCAGGGACTATTTATCAGTGACATATCATTAGTGATATGATAATAGCTTAGGCTAAAATTCAGTTTTGTTACAGTCTTCAGTGATTGACTTGCATATATTGATCACATAATTTTACATTTAAGACTTATGAGAATCTTGTTTTTATTTTTATTTGAACTTCTATGTAAAATCACTCTCTTTATAATCAACTAATTTGAACTTTCAATCTATTATAATTGAGATTGCCCGCCTTTTCCTTTTCTTTTTTTTTGGGGGGGGGTGTTGGTGCATGGTCCGGGAATCGAACCTGGGTCACCTGCATGAAAGGCGAGCATTCTACCACGGAACCCCTGCCTGTTTTTGTTTGTATCTCTATCATATAATTTGCTCATCCTCTAGGCAATATAGATTATGATTGTGTTATTGTGAGCCTCATATCATTAGATTTTAGTATTTATGTTAAGTGAAAGTATTTTCCTTTTTCTAGGAGAAGGTCAACTCTTTTACACTTGTCAAAAGTGTTAGATTTTGTTTTAATTTACTTATTTTAAAAAATTTATTCTGACCTTAGTATTTAACTGAAATTTTTAGTTCTTATTTTCAGGAACAGGTAAAAAATAAAATTCTTAAAATATTGAAGGGGATCTTCATTAGAGCCAGTGCCCTAAGGAAATTTCATTGTGCTACTGTACTTATATCTCAGCTAGTGCCTTTTTATGGTTCAAAATATGGTCTCATGCTCATAGATTCTATTTGTAAGTTAGAAAATACAAGATTTGAAAAATCATTTTTTAGAGATATATAATATCTGATGCTAAAAGTTTATGTCTTATTCCTTCCATTAATTAAAAGTCAATTTAAGAATTAGACTGCTCCCCCACTAAAGATTTACTCTTTAACCCAGTGGTTCTCAAACCTGGTTTTTACCTCCCTGGGAACATTTATCAATATCTGGAGACATTTTTGTACATCATCACTGGTAAGTGTATATTATTGGAGTCTAGTGGGTAGAAGCCAGAGATGCTAAATATCCTATAGTGGACAGGAAAGTCCCTATATTCTAGATTGCAAGCTTCTGGGATGTGATAAATTAGAAATTGAATGGTGTTTAAAGGGGGAATTTATTAAGTTGCAAGTTTACATATTCTAAAGCTGTGAAAATGTCCAAATTAAAGCAAGGCTATAGAAATGTCCAATCTAAGGCATCCAGGGAAAGATACCATGGTTCAAGAAGGCTGATAAAGCTCAGGGTTTCTCTCTCAACTGAAAAAGCATGGTGAACATGGTGAGGTCTGCTAGCTTTCTCTCCAAGCTTCTTGTTTCATGAAACTCCCCTGGGGGTG
>PVIY010009552.1:0-47885 GCA_004026745.1 Myrmecophaga tridactyla
GCACAGAATTGAAGAGTACCACAAAGGGTAATTTAAATAATACAAAGAGAAAGAGAGAAAAGAATATATAGGTCTGACAAATAAAATAAAAAAGATAAGATGGTAGAATCAAGAAACACCTTTTCAGTAATAACTTTGAATATTAACTGACTAAACCTACCAATTAAAAGATACAGATTGGCAGAATGGAAAACATAATCCAGCTATATGCTGCTTACGAGACTCATCTTAAACCCAAGGATACAAATAGATTGAAAGTGAAAGGATGCAAAAAGATCTTCCACACAAGTTGTAACCAAAAGAAAGCAGGAGTAGTTCTACTAATATCAGACAAATTAGACTTTAAATGCAAAGACATCATAAGAGACAAAGAAGGTCATTATATACTAATCAAAGGGCCAATTCAGCAAGATGATATAATAATTTTAAATGTTTATGCTCTGAATCAAGGAGATACCAAAGTACATGAGACAGACACTGGCAAAACTGAAGGGAGCGATAGATGTTTCAACAATAATGGCAGAAGACTTCAATACACTACTCTCCTCTACAGATAGAACACCCACACAGAAGATCAACAAGGAAATAAGAGAGTTAAATAACTCGATAAATGAACTAGACCTAACAGACATATATAGGTCATTGCACCCCAAAGTACAAGGCTATACATTCTTCTCTAGTGCTCATGGAACATTCTCCAGGATAGAACATATGCTGGGGCACAAAACATGTCTTCATAAATTTTAAAATACTGAAATTATTCAAAGCACTTTCTCTGATCACAACAGGACGAAGCTGGATCTCAATAAATACCAAAGAATGAGAACATTCGCAAATGTATGCAGATTAAGTAACACACTCTTCAACAACCAGTTGGTCAAAGAAGAAATTGCTAGAGAAATCAGTAGCTATCTGCAGATGAATGAAAATGGGAATAAAACTTATCAGAACTTATGGGATGTGGCAAAGGCTGTGCTGAAAGGGAAATTTATTGCATTAAATGCCTATATTAAAAAGCAAGAAAGAACAAAAGTCGAGGACTTAATTAACAGCAAACCTGGAGGAACTTGAGAAAGAATAGCAAACTAACCCCAAAGCAAATAGGAGAAAAGAAATAACAAAGATTAAAGCAGAGATAAATGAATAGGAGAACAAAAGAACAATAGAAAGAATCAATAAACCAAAAGTTGGTTCGTTGAGAAATCAATAAAATTGATGGGCAAGACTGACAAAGGAAAAAACAGAGAGGATGCAAATAAACAAAATCAGAAATGAGAAAGGGTGCATTATCACAGACCTTGAAGAAATAAAAGAAATCATAAGAGGATACTATGGACAACTATACACCAACAAACTAGACAACTTAGATGAAATGGACAAATTCCTGGAGACACACAAACAAGCTATATTGACTCAGGAAGAAATAGAAGATCTCAACAAACCAATCACAAGTAAAGAGATTCAATCAGTCATCAAAAATCTTCCTACAAAGAAACGTGCAGGGAAGATGGCTTCACAAGGGAATTTATCAAACATTCGAGAAAGAACTAACACCAATCCTGCTCAAATTTTTCAAAACTTGAGGAAAAAGGAACTCTACCTAACTCATTTTATGAAGCTAATATCATTTTAATACCAAAACCAGGTAAAGATGCTACAAGAAAGGAAAACTGCAGGCCAATCTCCCTAATGAACATAAACGCAAAAGTTCTCAATAAAATATTACCACATTGAATCCAACAGCACATTACAAGAATTATACACCATGACAAAGTAGGGTTTATACCAAGAATGCGAGGATGGTTGAACACAAGAAAATCAATTAATGTAATACAGGACATTAACAAATCAAAAGGGAAAAATTACATCATATTGAATGATGCTGAAAAAGCATTCGACAAAATTCAGCATCCTTTTCTGATAAAAACACTCCAAAAGATAGAATCAAAGGTAACCGCCTCAATATGATAAAGGGGATGTATGAACAACCAATAGCCAGCATCGTACTCAATGGAGAGAGACTGAAAGCCTTCCCCCTAAGATCAGGTACAAGACAAGGATGCCCACTGTCACCACTATTATTCAATATTATGCTACAAATTCTAGCTAGAACAATCAGGCAGGACGAAGAAATAATACACATCCAAATTGGAAAGGAAGAAGGAAAACTCTCATTATTTGCAGATGATATAACATACTTGGAAGATCCTGAGAAATGCACAGCAAAGTTACTGGAGCTAATAAACAAATTCAGCAAGGTGATAGGATATAAAATTAATGTACAAAAATCAGTAACATATTTGTACACAAGCAATGATCTAGCTAAGGAGTCAGTTACGGAAAAAATTCCATTAAAAATAGCAACTAAAAGAATCAAATACTTAGGAATGAACTTAACTAGGGACATAAAGGACTTGTACACAGAAAACTACATAACATTGCTAAAAGAAATCAAAGGAGTCCTAAAAAGGTGGAAAGACATTCCCTGTTCGTGGATAGGAAGGCTAAAAATAGGTAAGATGTCAATTCTCTCCAAATTGATCTACAGATTCAACACAGTACCAATCAAAATTCTAAAAACCTACTTTGAAGATTTGGAAAAGCTAACTACCAAATTCATCCGGAAGGGAAAGAGACCCCAAATAACTAAAAGCATCCTAAAAAAGAAGAAGGAAGTGGGAGGATTAACACTCTCTGACTTAAGAAACTATTATAAAGCTGTAGTAATCAAAACAACATGATACTGGCACAAAGACAGAAGCACTGACCAATGGAATCGAATTGAGAGTACAGAAATATACCACCAAATCTATGGTTAACTGATTTTTGACAAGGCCCACAACTCCTCTCAACTGGGACAAAATAGTCTTTTCAATACTTGGGCATGGAAGAACTGGTTATCAATAGCCCAGAGAATGAAAGAGGACGCCAATCTTACACCCTACACAAAAATTAAGTCAAAGTGGATCAAACACCTAAATATAAGAACCAGCACCATAAAGTTTCTAGAATAAAACGTAGGGAAACATCTTCAAGACCTAGTAATAGGAGTTAGCTTCCTAAACTTTACACCCAAAGCAGAAGCAACAAAAGAAAAAATAGATGAATGGGAACTCCTCAAAATCAAATGCTTCTGCACCTCAAAAGACTTTGTCAAAAAAGGTGAAGAGGCAGCCAACTAAAAGGGAGAACATATTTGGAAATCACATATCAGACAAAGGTTTCATTTCCTGTATGTACAAAGAAATCATACAACTCAACAACAAAAGAACAATCCAATTATAAAATGGGCTGATGATAAATGAATAGGCATTTTTCTGAAGAGCAAATACAGATGGCTCAAAAGCACATGAAGAGATGCTCATTTTCAATGGCTATAAGGAAAATGCAGATCGAGACTACAATGAGATACCACCTCACATCTTTAAGAATGGCTGCTATTAAATAAACAGGAAACTATGAATATTGGAGAGGATGTAGAGAGACTGGGACACTTATGCACTGCTGGTGGGAATGTACAATGATGCAGCCACTATGGAAGATGTTATATATATTATTTATGTATTTATAAATATATAAATACCCAGAAGAGCTGAAAGCAATGACACAAACACACATTTGCACAACGACATTCAAAGAAGCATTATTCACAATTGCCAAAAGATAAAAACAAACCAAATGCCCATCAACAGATGAGGGGATCAACAAAATGTGGTATATACACATGATGGAATACTATGCAGCAGTAAGACAAAATGATGTCTTGAAGCACATGACAAGATGGATGAGCCTTGAGGACATAATGCTGAGTGAAATTAGCCAGACCCAAAAGGACAGATACTGTATGATTTCAGTTTTATGACGAGCATAAAGGTATAATCAGAGACTAATAATACAGAATATAGGGGACTTAGAGATACATAGAAGGTACAGATGGGTGAACTGTTAGCTAATGAGGCTGAACTCCAATGAAAGTGAATAGATAGAAGCGAAGGTGATTCTCTAGTGGATTCATAAGTAATATTACCATATTGAAGATGAATAAGATTGAAAGGGGTTATATAGATCTACATGTCCCACTGCCTCGCACTAGAAACATGAATGAGTTCTTATAAGAATTACTTCAAAGATATGATTCTTGTATAAACAGTGTTTAAGTCCAGGGTACAGGGGAAAACTGCTATTGCATGCTCTGAGCTATGCTCAGAAGAAAACCATCAGCACTACCACAGCAACAGCAGAGATAAATAATAGGGGAAGGACACGAGTTAAGAGGAGGTTTAGATCTGCTGTTTGGTTAAGGTGTGTTTATTGGTTTTCTGTCTCTTGGGAACAATGAAATTATCTAAAATTGAGAATGTTGATGGACTGTGGTCTTTGGGCCCTCTACATGATGCCCGAGGAATGCAGGTGGCCGAAGGATGCACTGATGGAGAAGTAGATTGGCAAACGATGGTGAATACTTATGAACAAAGGCTGTGCAGCTACAAAAAGGAACAATGTCATGAGGCATGCAATGATATGAATGAACACTGGGGCATTGGGTGACACAAAATAAGCCAGAAACAACAAAAAAAACCAATGGTATGGCCACCTTTAGAAAACGCTTATAAGAAAATGGGGGCATAGACTGTAAGCTTTTAGAGCAGACACATGAAGTCCAGAGTGGTGATTATTATTTCTAGACTTTGAGAGCTATTATATACATATATATACACATAGCCTGATAGCTAGAGATAAGAAAGAAGTCTAACAGGTTGGGGTTAAAGTAATTCAGAACATGGGGTAAGGAAGATAGTGTTTATATTTTAGAACCGCACATACTCTTTGAGACCAACGGAAGAAAGGTTTATTTGATCTGGAACTGAAATTTTCTGTAGTGCATAATCTAATTCAACCTATCTGTATAGCTCATTTGAACAACTGAAACACAGGGAGCACAGAATGAGAAAGAGGTCCTTTAATCCTGTATAGATTACTGTAATGCCTGGAAACATCCTGGAGTATGTTAACCAGATAATCAAAAAGTAGTGGCAAAGTCCCCTGAGGCAGGGAAGAAAGAATATGGAGCCATTAAACCTGACCATCAAGGAATCCCATTATACTGTGTCAAACTTTAGGGATACACAAATCAATAGGCCATGCTCTCAATCATGAGGCTTACTCTTGTGAAGCTTATGTAGGTAGCATAGAAGTTTATACTACCTATAGGCATGCCTAAGAGTTACTTCTGGAGGACCTCTGTTGTTTCTCAGATGTGGCCTCAGTCTCTCTAAGCTCAACTCTGCAAGTGAAATCATTGCCCTTCCCAGTATGTGGGACATGACATCCAGGGGTGAAAGTCTCTTTGGAGACATGGGAGAGGACTCCCAGGGATGAATCCAGACCTAGCACCATGGGATCAACAATTACATCCTGACCAAATGGGGGAAAAGAAGTGTAACTGATAAAGTATCAGTGGCAGAGAGAGTTCAATAGAGTGGAGAGGCTACGCTGGAGGCTGCTCTTACACAAGCTTCAGTTAGACCTTGCTACCTATCATAACCTGCCAACACCCAACCAGGACCATTACAGCCAATTCTAAAGAACACCAAGCACAATTTATAAAATTCCACAAGGTTCCAGGCACTACAGTAACTTGCCAGAAACCTACAACCTCCAGATGGGTCCCTGGTCCAGATAAGTCCTGAAACCTAGCCCAGCCTCTCTGGAACATCATTTACTTCTGTCTCCCTACGCCATATTAGTGACAGACCCTTCTAACAGCAAAAATTTAGAATGATCATAGCCCAAACAACCCCAAAGAGAGGAATGGGAAGATTCAAGGTGATGGTGGAATTATACATAGAAGATAGGACTTAACAAATAAATATAAATGCTGAATCAAAAATTGCTTTTAGTCTCCAATATTTTAGAGCAACTAGAAGTAAAAACCTAAAATTGTGAAATTGTAACCCATGTCAAAGTCTGAAATATATTCTACAACTAATTGTGGTGCTATGCTTGAAAATTTATAGTTTTTTTGTATATATGTTATTGTTCACAAAAAAAAGAAGGAAAAAAAGTCGATTGTGATGATAAAAAAGTATTTAAGCCCTCTAGCCTTCTATATTCTGGAGCAGCTAGAAGGAAAAATATGAGACGATCATATGGTAGCCCATGACAAACTCTGGGATCTGTCCTGTAACCACTTTTTGAAGAGTGCTTTGAAAACTATTGCTTTTTTATTTCTTTGCTTTGTATATATGTTATACTATACAATAAGAAAAGTTTAAAAAAAACAGAAAAGAAAAAAAAAATGTCACCTGGTCACAGGAATCGAATACAAAGCAAATGTTAAGGCTGTTATCACCACAATCTTAAAAGTTTAATGGCATCGCCTCTGCACATACACGTTTATCATCAGTCATCTTATTAAAATCTCATTTTATCTTACAGCATTTCACCAGTGGATACAACCTTTCAATGACTGGTTATTCATGACCTGTGTGATCAAACTACTCGTTATGGTTTGAAAAATTACCAATATGTGATCACTTTAATGATCTTCTCTCACCTCTCAGAATAGTTGAACATTTAGCTCTGCGACTGTTAAAAACCCTAAGCCAACCCATTTGAAAGACAGAAATAAAATTCAAGTATGTTATCTCGGGTGAGGTATACAGGTTTTCCCTCCTTTTTATACTAAAACAAAAGACTAACAAAACTGCAGTTCAAACAATGTTCATTATATATAAAATTACTTTATAGCAAATTTTAAAAATAAATTCAATACTAGTGTCATTCTCACTAATTTATATACTTTCCCTTTTCAGGCCCCACACCCACCCCCCCACACTAATATATATGGGAGCCTTGGTAAGGATGTGCCTTTGTATTCAGTCCCTACTTGGCTGTCCAAGATATAAGCAGAATTCCAAGATTTTAAAACAATCAGGTCTCCAAGACATTGGACCATCTCCCGCTGTAAGAACCCAGGGCCCAGGTACTGCCTGCTCCCCTATTTATTTTGAGAGCCAAGGAGTACAGCTGCCTACACTTGAACAGACATTAAAGGTCAAAGAATGTAAAGCCCCTTCCCCAAATCCCACCAGACTGTAAACTTTATAAGCCTTCCTGGGCACGCCTCTCTCTCTTTTCCATCCCTGGCCTTGGGCTGAATGCCAACTTTCATCCCCCATCCAGTGGGGAAAGTCTTCCTCCTCTCCACAGGCCCCTAATTAATTTCTTGTGTGCTCTTCCATCTAGCACATTCTCTGGTCTCAGGCTGTGCTGGAACACACACATTTGGCTAATAGCTAGCCAAATTTCTCAGGCTTTGGGCATCTCTTTCACCTACGTAGTGCCAGCTAATCTGAGGAAATATAACTATTTTTCCTTCCATTCCTTTCTAATAATTTCTCTGTATTGAAATTCCTGGTTTGTGTGTGGGGGGGGGGTGATATAGAAAAGCAGGGAGGTTATGTAACAAGAACTTGTCAATGGGAAAATAAGCCCCATCCAATTCAGCATATGCAGGTGTTCTGAAGCTGTATCATGGTAAAAGACTTGAGGCGTGAAGCTGGGTGACAGAGACAGTCTCAGTAGGCTAGAGACAGCACACTGGACGAGGCTGATCAGGGCAGCAAAGCCAGCAAAAAAAAAAAAATCAAGAGACTGCAAGGAAGGCAGAAAGCTATTACGTACAAAGCTTTTGGTAATGCACCATGCAAACATTGTTCCCACGCTTTTGTGGTTCCAATTTACAATACCAAAGCCAAACTAGTGGCAAGACCAACAGCTAACTGCATTAACAGCCAATCTGGACTGAGGGAAAGCCACTTAATACACCGGACTGACAGATGCTGCCTGGTGACCAGAGAATCTGCCCTTCAGGGATGTGTACAAGTTTGAACATAAAAGGACCTTCAAGTTCTCTAATTCAGTGGCTCTCACCAAGCCATTGGTGATTCAAATCTGGGTTATAGAAATTAAATCCCTCTCCCATTGAACAGAACTTAAAAATGAGACCGTCTTCAAAGGAAAAAGAGATCTTCAGGAAATAGGCATTATACTATAAATAGTGTCTAGCACTTTTAAGTTTGAACATTTCCAAGGAAATCTGAATATGCTGCATTTAATAGAAACATTGGCAAAAAGTTATAGAATCTACATATTGTACCACTAGCCTTGTTCTTCTGAACACAATCCATTTAAGAGAAGAAAATATAAATTTCTTCCTCTCTTTTAGCAAATATTTACTGAGCCCCTACCGTAAACCAGATATTGTTTAGATACCAGGGAGAGACAGTCCCTGCTTGCAGGAGTTTACTGCTTAGGAAGACAATTAATGCATAAAGAAAAGTTACAATAAGCCCAGCATGCTATGAGACCACCTCCTGGAGAAGAGAAGGACCTCTGCCCTGCTGAGAACAACAGGCCCTCCAAGCTCTACCATGACTAGTAGATGGACTAGTTAGTTACAAGATCTTAACAAGCCAGGAAAAGCTGTGGCTGCAGTGTTGGCAGGCTGTATGAGCATTCTGAAGCATAAACAGTAAACAGAACAGTAGGCTTTCTTATAAAACAGTTCTTTTCCAATTAATTGCTAACACTCTCTTTATCACAAGAAATTAATCCATTATAAAACTCCTTTGGTTTTAAAAGCCAGTGACCATATGTTTTTTTACTTAGTGTGATTTCTACTTGTCTCTTAACTAACAAGAGACTCTAGCCTGCTTAGGGTCTATTAATGCTTCAAAAATTTGTTCTTTTTCAGTGACTTATGCTAGTAAAAGATACACATATCAGTTAGACGAGTTAAATCAGAAAATTTTCACAGCATGGTGCACTGTTACATTAAAAATCATGTCTGCAATTATTCTATAAGATTCCTTTAAGTAGGTAAACATACACCTTTTTGTATATTTTTACTCCAATACATAAAACACAAAAGCTTAATTATATCCCACTAATCCACACTTGTGTAGAATTTCCCACAAGTTCTTTTATTCAGAGCACATTCACAAGCCAGTAAGAAAGCAGGGGGAGAAAAAAAAAAAAAGGCAGAAGCCCATGTAGTATTCTAAGAGAAACTTCAATTAAGCAATACAAATGTGCCTAAAAAATGGCCACAGACTTGAAGTGAGAATCCACCAACAGGAGATACACTCAGCAGATGATCAGAAAGTTAAGAGTTGAGGAACTACAGAAATCAGCCAAGAGGGCTACAAAAGCACAAACAGTCCCACGTAGCCCATTAAACCATCGAGTGCACTGTTCCATGGTAAAAACCACTGGTGTTCATTGAGAAAACCTCCCACACAGTACCTGACTTGGCTGGTGTAACTAACAGAGTAGAAGAGAAAAGAATCATGGCAGAAGTGATCTCTCCCTTTCAAGATTAGCTTATAAAAGATACTGTTGGGTGGGCCACATGGCCCAGCAGGCAGAGTTCTCCCCTGCCACGTTGGAAACCCGGGTTCAATTCCTGGTACCTGCCCATCGGAATATTTTTATTAAAAAAATAAAAATTTTAAATTTTTAAAAAAAGATACTGTGGCTTCTGTATTGTACAGGCTCTCTTGCTTTCTCTCTGTGGGATCACATGCTCTGGGGAAGCCAGCTATGATGCCATGAGCAGCCTCATGGAAAGACCCACACGGGGAGGAAGGGAAGCCTCCTGCCAACAGCTAACAGCCATGAGAGTCACAAGAGTTAGCTTGGAAGTGGATCCTCCAGCCCCGTAGATCCTTAAGCTTCAGATGCCCCAGCTGACAGCTGTACTTCAACTTCATCAGAAACCCTGAGCCAAAACCACCCAGCTAAGTAGCTCACAGATTCCAGACCCTCAGGAACTGTGAGATAATAATTATTTGTTGTTTTCATTTTTGGGGTGATTTGCTACATAGGAACAGATAACTAGTACAATATATAACTGAAACAAAAGTTTCAAAAAAACTTATTTCCTTTACTCTGAGCAAGGCATACAAATGTTTTCTCTTCCATTTTTGTAAATGCTGTCTGCAACCCATTAAAATGATTATGACCTACCAATAAGTCATAACCTGAGTGATTCAAGAGACATTAATAATACACCATATATCTGGAATCCTTTATATATGGAGAGTGCATACCGCTAACAAGTCATACTCATATATTTAACTTCAACTGCTCCTCACAATAGCTCAAGAGTAAGATGAGGAATACAATGCCCACCTTCCATATGACTTAAAAATGGCACTGCAAATATACCAAAGCTAAATGCCAAAAGAAGGGGGATATAAAGGAGGAGTATGGGATTCTACTTGTAGTTATTTCTCCTTTTTTTTTTTTCTTTTTTCCTTCTTCTTTCTTTGCAGGAGAAACAGAAGTATTCTCATATAGATTATGGTGGTGAGTCCATAACTGTGTGATTATACCAGAAGTCATTGATTCTACACTTAGGATAGACTGTATGGTATGTGAATAAAACTGTTTTAAAAAATCAAGAGATACGAGTGCTGGAGAAGATGTGGAGAGAGAAACACACCTATTCACTGTTGATGGGGAAGTAGAATGGTGCAGTTCCTCTGTAGGTCAGTGTGTTGGTTCCAAAGGACACTAAGCATAGGGCTGCCATATGATCCTGCAACCATGGTATCAGGTGTATACGTGGAAGAACTGAAAGCACAGACACGAATAGATATTTGAACTCTGGTGTTTATGGCAGCAGCATTATTTGTGATTAGCAATGGATGGAAGTAGCCTAAGGGTACATTATTCACAATTAGCAATGGATGGAAGGAGTGTAAGGGGACACTGACTGATGAACAGAAAAGCGAAGTATGGTATATACATAATGATGGAATTTTGAGAGGCTGTGGGAAGGAATGAAGATATCAGGTATGCAACTAGATGAGTGAATCTTGAGGACGTTATGTTGAATGAAATAAGCAGGAAATGCAAGGACAAGCATTGTTTGGTCTCACTAATATAAACTAACTATAATGAGCAAACTCTAAGAACTGCATTCAAGAGCGTATGTTATCAGGGGACTGACAGTGGGCAGACCTGAGCAATTGATAATTAAGGAGTACAGAACATTCAGTAAGGCTCACTGTAAAGGTTCCTAGACTGTAAATTCTCCTACAGCAGTCACATCTATTCCTGAGTATTAGCTCTTATTTCTAAATTCTGAAATGCTGAGCTCTTTGTGTATAACCTGGTAGTTCCCTGGAACTTTTGATCTGTTTGACACCTGAGATTCAGAGTTAGAGTTCTGCAGCTCTGAAAGTCAACATAACTCCATATAGCAACTACTAAAGAAGTTGAAAAAGAGATGCGACTTCAATTAGAGATATCACTGAAACAGACATGGTTAGGACTAAGGTAAATCAGAATACAGGGTAAAAGATGATACCATCTGTATGTTAAAACTTCAAGTTCTGCATGAGACCAATGGAAAAGATATTCATTTGGCCCAAAATTTCAGCTTTCCATAACATACTAATTTAACCTGTCTAGTCAGTTTATTTAAGCAACATTATTACACCTTAGGAACCTAAAATAGGGAAAGAGATCTTGTTGGTCTGCACAGGTTAATATAATACCCTAATACATTCCAGACTGTTCTGGACAGAAAATTTTAAAGTATTTACAAAGTCCCCCTGAGGGACTAGTGGGAAATGTAGAACTATTAAACTTCCCCACCTGGGGAATCCTAATGTTCTCTCAAGCATTAGAGACTCCCAACTTAATAGGCCAAGCCCTCTATTTTGAGGGTTACCCTCATGAAATTTATTTCTGTAATGTCGAAGCTAAGCCTACTTATGCCTAAGAGTCACCCCAGAGAATCTCTTTTGTTGTTCAGACGTAGCCTCTCCCTCTAAGTCAACTCTGCAAATAAACCCACTACCTACCCCCTACATGGGACATAAATCTCCCTGGAAACATGGGACAGAACTCCTAGGGATGTGCCTGGCCCAGTCGTCACGGGTTTGAGAATGCCTTTCTGACCAAAAGAGGGAAAAGAAATGAAACAAAATAAAGTTTCAATGACTAAGAGATTTCAAATAGTCTCAAGGTCATTCTGCAGGTTATTCTTAATGCAAGCTTTAGCAGATACTGCAAATTCCCACAGTATGCCAAGCCCCAAAATACTAAAGAATATCTTGGGCTCTAGCTAAGACTCTATAAAAGTCTTTCTTAGGAAGCTTATTTTTTCAAAAACTTTAGGCATCCAAATTGTTCTTAACAGATAAGCCCTGAAGCCCAGAGGTACCAGTCTCTCCAAGAACATCAACTAGTTTCAATCTTCTACCCATAAGATAAACCACTCTTTCCAGCATGAGGAAATGTAAATAGTCATTACCCACATATTCCTGAAGATTGAGAGAGTGATCAAGTGAGAAAGAGGAGGTGTAAGTAAGAACTTAGGATTTGGCAAATGATTATGACCACTGACTCAATATAGAGCTATTTCTTTTTAGTTCCTGGTGTATTAGAATAGCCAGAGTGAAGAGTGAAATACCTGAAACTGCTGCACTGCGGTCCAGTAGCTTTGATCTTTGATAATGATTATATAACAGTATAGCTTTTGTTGTGTGACCATGTGATTCTAAACACCTTGTGGCTGACACTCCCTTTTCCCAGTGTATGGGTAGATGAGTAATAAAATAAAGACCAAATATTTATAATAGAGGGATAAGGGGTATGGGTTGTATTGGGTGTTCTTTTTATTTTTATTTTTTACATGGAGTAACGAAAATGTTCTAAAATTGATCGTGGTGTTGAATGCACAACTATATGATGATGCTGCAAGCCACTGATTATACACCTCAGATGATTTATATGGTGTGTAAATATATCTCATTAAAACTGCATTAAAAACAAACAAAAAACAATGAAATTAATGAGTGAGAGTTTGAAAAGTGAGCTCAACAATAATGAAAATACAATAGTCTCATTGATGACACACACACACACACAAATACCCATAGGCCAACATATTTCTAGGATAAATACCTATAAATGGAATGTCAAGATCCAAGAATATGAACATAATTGTTAACACTTCCAAATTGATGTGCCAGTTATACATCGGGGAACACTGCTCGTAAAAATCATATTGGTCATATTCACAATCCCTGGATGTTAATAATTTAATGGGCAAGAAAGAGACATTTTATAAAATACAAGGTCTATTTTTTTTGTGAGTTTCTAAAAAAAGGTTCATCTTATTTTTCATAACATCAACAGGTGCCTATTTTAGATATATCAATAATATAAATAAAAGAGTATTTTAAAAATGTCCATAACACTATCTTCCAACTTGATACAAAGTTTTCCATGTTTTTTAAAATTATGGTATAATATTCATATAGTAAGATACACCCATAATAGTGCTGAGTTCTGTGAGTTTTCACAAATGTACGCTAACTATGTAACCACCCCACATGGAAGACATAGAACAGATTCATCACAATAAAAATGTCCTCCATTCTACTTTGCAAACCTTTTCCCCAACCACAAGACCTTGGAAGCCATCTATCTGTTTTCTTTCCTCATTTAGCCTTTTCAGAATTTAATAAGAATGGAAAATATATATATAGCTAGAAAAAAGGCCTTTTAATTTGCTTGTCCCAAATCAAAGAACTAGAAACAGCAGAACTGAGCCCAGCACCAGGTCTTCTGATTCCTGGAGTCCTTTCCACTAAACCACTTTCGCTGTATTCCCCCAAAACAGTTTATAATCTATAACAGAAATATGCTCCTGAATTTTCCTAGTCACCCAGGACACCCCATTCGCCTGGTTACCCTCAGTTTTGAGTGCCCAATCTTAAGACAGTTACAAAAAGAGGAGCATGTTTGGAGGCTACTAACTGGGGTGCGGAGGGGACATGAAAGCATACCAATCAAGGAAGTGACTCAAGGAACAATGACTCAGAAAACACAATGGAGTGGCTACATCTGTAGGTGGATTTTAGTGAAATTGTGACTGTAAATAAATGGGCTGTCTTTGGAAGTTTCCTGTCATTAGATCCTTTCCTTAAAAATGAGGTGTATAGACTAAGAAAGAAGCACAAGACAAGAGATAGAGCCCAATGGCCCTGCTAGAAATAAGATCCAAAAATGGTGACTAAACATTTGGGATATGAATCCATCCACTGACAGGAAGAAAGAGGATGAAATTCAGAAGTTATTTAATCAAGTTCCTTTTTCTGTGCAAAGTTTTGCTTCAATCTGGCCAATAGAAAGGATTCCTCTTTATTGGAATGGACTCCCTTATTTTGAGCTAAAAGTTGACTGTAACTTTTAACCTGGCACGAGCCCTGAACCTGCCATCTTAAACAATATGGAATAAGTAAATATCCCTTTCCATATTTCAGCCATTTATACAGAGACAGTTCTTAAAACCCTCCCTCATGTCTGTGTTCTTCCGCAGAATAATTTCTCAGTTGAGTAGGTTTCTAGACCCCTAACCATTCCAACCATATTAGACATGTTCTAGCTTGTGACTGTCTCTCATGCATGCATGCATCCATCCATACATGCAATCATCCACTCATCCAACATTTACGACCACACAGTATATAGGCAGTAAGTATGTGGAAATGAACAAGATACAATCCATCTTCCATGGAAGTAAGGAGAGTGAGGGATCGCTTATTGGTAAAGATCAACAAATAAACAGAACATTGTGTGATAAATGGTGGGACAGAGGGAAGAACTGGGTGCTGTAGGAGTGTATAGGATGGAGAGAGTGATAGTGTATAGGATGAAGAGAGTGATAGCCTTCTCGGAGCAAAATGGCCTTCACAAGAGCTAAGTCTTGAAGAGTTAGCCAAAGGATATAGTAGGCAGGTGGGTGGATGTGGGTATGCGGGTGTGTAAGTGTGTGCAGGTCAATGTTCTAAGCAGAGGAAGCAGCTTATAAGAAAAAAATAGAAATACAAGGAAATATGGTCCATTAAGCACGTAGGGGTCAGAGAGGTGTCTGCAAATAGTTTGGTATGACTTTGTGGCAAGAGTATAAGTACAGAAGCAAACTGAGAGCAGAATATAAATAATCATAATAATATGAACATTTATTTGGTATTTAGTATGTAATATAATCCTCACAAAAACCCTATCAGGTTTGTATTATCATCATTACCCATTATAAAGAAGAGGAAGCCAGTTCAGAAAAACAACTAGCCTAAGGATTCTCAGCTGGCAGGTGGCTGAGGCAAGTCCAAAATGAGCAAGCATGGCTCCAGAGCTCACAGTGGTAACCAGTTTCCATATCAACTCTCTGAACATGCTTGGACAAAAGGCGAAGGAGTTGCTGTTTAACCTAAGGGCAACAGAGATCCATTAAAGTAGAGGAACAAATGGGCACTGGTCTGCCTTCTAGTAAGGCACTCTGGCTTTAGTGAGGAAATGGATAGGGAAGAGGCAGAGTGAGGTAGGGAAGCCAGCTGTGACAAATGGTGGTGGGTCTCCTGAGAGTGGCCGGAGGGGCCTGAGGTGGGCTTCAACCAGCAAGGGGGGTCACTGACTGAGGTCATAGAGGACTTACACACAGAAATCAGTTTTCCCTCCCCCATTTCATCTTGCTTTCAATCAACGACCAAACCTCACAAAAATGGTGTCTTTAGGTAGGGAAGGAGCTTAAAATACAAATTGGCTGTTTCCAACTTCTATATGGAAATGTTTTTTTCTGTGCTCTTTACAGTGTATTATTTTTGTCTTCTGGTGTGAAAAGTTGTTTTTGTAATTTCATATTTTAAGTATGTTTCTAAATTGTAAGTAAAAGCCTCTACTATGGAATGCTTTTATTAGTACAGAGAAATCTCCACATTCTTCTCCTATTACAAAGTTTATTCTTGACAAAAATGAAGACATGGCACCCAAGTTAAATGCCACAGACCTTGATTTAAATTCCTGGTATAATGCCATCATCGGGTCTGTGGGTCCCTCTTTCATTCCCTTTGTGAGAACACTAGTTTTGACTAATAGTCTCATTAAGGAGTTTTGCCTGAGGACACTCAGAGGTCTCAAACCTGTGAAGCTTCCTGAGGTGGATGATTCAGCCAGAATACCGTACCTTGGGTGAACACGAAAATTCTTAGATTTGGTTTTTGAGCCTCTACTTTCATGTCAGGAGGAGTTTGCCCCTAGAGAATTCTCCTGAGAACTAAGTTTAAGTAGGGTCTATTTAAACTGCAAATGGAAATGTCCGAGGAAATCAGTAGAGACAGGTCTCCGCTCATTTAGATTTGTGAACATTATTTCTGGCAGAGCACCTGCTAGTGGCTGAAATTTCTCTGAGGATGCTCAGAGATGCTTTTTCTCTCTTTAGAACATGTCCAAGGCCAGAGTTCATCATTTCTTGACAAGACTCTTTCTCTCCCCTCTTCTAAACTATTACTAGGCTCACCACTTCTTTCAGGCCCAGTGTTAACTTGAACACTTGGGAGTCTTCGACCCTGGAGTCAGGACTCCTTCAACAGGATTCAGGGAGCACAGCTCAGAGGCCCAACATAGGCTGATTGGGGGGCATGGTACTGGTGACCAGGTTTCAAAACAGAGCATTTCAGACACATCGTGGACTCTTTAGAGTCACTTTTCTTAAAGACAGTAGTCACAAGATCCTTTGCTTGCTTCTGTACTTAGGGGTTAGCTGAGACTCTATGATAAGACATGGAAAAAGTCTCTTAAGGCATATGGCCCTACAGACAAGCTCTCTCGGCTCACGTGAATTAACAGTGAGTAAAGCAATGATCTTCACAAAGGACTGGCACTACAGACCAACAGGGACGTACACACCCCTGGGTAAGTGGCACGGGCTGAGCATCCCTAGCACCCCCGAGTCTCTCTTTAACTAAAGGCATGCATTTGAGAGATGAGTGCTCTGATGAATACGGTCATGAGCAGTTTTCTTGGGTTCAGATAATCAGCATGTAGGAAGCCTAACCTACAACCTCAGATTTTACTAGCACCAAATAAACTGAAACATGGGAGCTGATAGTTACAAAGACCACAAGCTACTGAGTCAAAAACAACAATCCAAAAAGAGATTCTAGTCAAGAGTAACTTGCAAACTACCTGGGAGAAACTGAAAATAGATGAAATTATTGAGTGGAGACACCTACAACCTCAAGTCAAGGAGTACAAAATGAGATCCTCAAATTACCTGCTTCTCTCTCAAAAATGCTTTAATCAGCATTTATTCAACTTCTACATTTTTAATTTTGGGGAGCAATCATGTAGTTAACCTGACAGGGTCTCCGGCTGACTTTTCAGTTGTTCCACCTGAAGGAGCCCAGTCCAACCCCTTGTTTGTTTTCTTCTCTTCTTCTATTTCTCTTTCCTCCAGCTTGGCTAATCTTCCCTATATTAGACCTTTGGGGCCAGCAGAAAACTAACCATAATACAACCTTTTGCAAAACTATCACACCTTAAAGAAATAACTTATACTGTATTCAAATTCAGTTGTACCAGAAATGAAAAATACCAAAATAATAACATTTTATCAAAGAGACTAAATTGTGAATGAACAGGTACAATGGAAACCTATTAGGATTTTTCAGGTAATAGAGTTTATCATAAAATATTCAGTGAAGCATTGCTTCTGTAGTCCACCTTCTAACGTGGACATTTCCTTTTTCTCTTAAATCAAACTTAATCATGGGATTCCTCCAGGACCCCATTTTGGCTTCTTTCCTATGTTTGTGAATGTTTTACCTCTCATTCATTTCATTCATTCATTCAACAAATCTGAACACCTACTATGTGCTAGGCAGTTTTTTGGCTCTTTGGATACATAAGTGAACAAAAGAGACAAAGATCCCCATCTTTGTGGAGCTTCCGTTCCAACAATAAACAGCACACATATAGGTAAGTAGAGTATAAAGTATGTTAGGAACCACCAGTGCTAGAGAAAAGAGAAAATGTAGAGCAAGGTAAGGGGGATATTAAGGGGACAGGAGTTGCAATTTTAAACAGAATGGTTAGAGTTAAGCCTCACTTTGCAGGTGACATATGAGTCAACATTTGAAGGAGAGGGAATTTGTGATGCAGATATACATGGGGGAAAGATGCACCTGGCAGAAGGAAGAGCCAGGTGAACTTTACAGTATTCCTTCTCCACTGCAAACTACTGTGCCAATCTGTCAAGTTCTTCAGCAACTCTTAATCTCTCTTCCAAGACGTTCACCATCCATCCCTCACCATGTCACATCACAAACACACACTGAAACACATACGTCCTTCCTTGCTGTCAAAACAAATGTGGAAGAGCACAGAGCTATGTGGCTGATCCTTGGCCTCGATTGGATATCCTTGAAGACCACTCTCTTTGAAGTCTTGGAAGGAACTCAGATGCTGCACGGCTCTGCAGGGGAACATTATTTATTCTCTTCTATGGCTAAAAAGCCCTCTTGTTTGGCTTTTCATTATTTTTAAGTATTACCTAATAATTCTCGGCATAGGCTTCCATTCTGGGTTTGAATGGATATCCCCAATAAAGATGTGTTGGAGCCCTAATTCCCACTACCTGTGATTGTGACATTATTCAGAAATAAGGTCTTTGCAAATGTAATTAAGCTAAGAAGAGGCCATAATGAATTAGAGCTGGCCTTAATCCAATCACTGATATCTTTATAAGAGAAGAGACAGACAGACAGATACAGACATAGAAGGAAGACAGCCAAGTGATGATGGAGGCAGAGATTGGAGTAACTGCCATAAATTAGAAAGAGGGAAGGAAGCAACCTCTCCTAGAGCCTTTGGAGACAGCACAGTCCTGCTGACAACTTGATTTCAAACTTCTCGACTCCAGAACCACAAGAGAATACATTTCTGTTGTTTTAAGTCACTCAACTTGTGGTATTTCATTACGGCAGCCGTGGAAACTAATGCATCCCCTTTAACCACACTTCTAAATTTCTGTAGCCTTCTCTGTCCTCTCCCTTGGTCCTGTGTTGGTCCTTCCACTTGCATACCTACTGCTCTGACACCTGAGCTGACTTGCAAGCTCTTCGTTCAGCCACACAGATGCGTGGCAAAGCAGCCCCCATTCCCCTCTACCCCTTCACTCCAGGATCTGGACTTCTTACAAGTGAAAGTTGCAAAACTGCATCATAGGTGCAAAGAACAGTCACCGTAAACAATATAAAATAATTATGTGGTTTTAAGTTGAGAGGAACTGGGGACTTCGTTATCCCTACTTTTCACATTCCTAGGCAGACATTTTCCCTCCTTGCTGAAGAAGCTGAAGAGACTTTCAAAGGCACAAGATATTCAGCAAATCAAGCTTTCCTTTAGGCTCCCAGCTTCTGTAGGATTTCATGACGTGGGGAGGACGACGCTTTCCTGCCTGTTGTCCACGTCAACAAGAAGAGAACCAAGAGCTTACACAACTAACTTAGAAAAATGCCCCAGAGTCAAGTTTTCAGCAGCCCCTTACTTCCTAAGTATACAAACCACACAAAAGGCACTGTTAGAGAGGAGCCGTAAATACTGGGCGGTGAGCAGACATCTTCTACAGTTAAAAACCTCCCAAGCTGGCCTGGTGTACATGAAGCCTCGTTCTTGCCCCACACTGACCATCCGTGTGTGTACTGTCTATTCAAACGGACACACACTCAGTCAGGCCCACCCTTGTCAAGGCAAATTAGGACATAGAGCTGCAGACAGAGTACTTGAAAAGAGCACCCAATCTCTAGGGAAAAGCCCTAATTATTAATAATGTGAATGGCCCTCTCAGCATCTCCAGGGCAGTCCTTCAAAATGAGTGAAGAAGAAATGAAAAACTGATTGCAGTGCACTTGCCATGGAGAGGCACTAACTTAACACAGTCTTCAGGAGGAATTCAAAAATAAGCCCTGTGACAGGCTGTTACAGAAATTCATTTCCTTTATTGTGAGAATACTGCGTGCCTATAAAGGTCTGCTATATATGGCAAATGTATTCAGTAACATCCTGATTGTACTTCTATTATTTGGGATAATTTGGGGGAAGATAATCTATGCAAAAGCACCTATCCCGTGGGGGGTTGGAACCCCAGGGCGGCGCTAACTTTCCTTGCAGTGGGGGTGGTCTCTGGGCTTCCTCCAGACACCCCTCTTCACCCCAGAAGTCCGAGAGCGAGTGGGGCTGGGGCGTGGGGTGCAGACGCCCAGAGCGAGGTGGGCGCCTGGACCCCTCCGCCCCCTGAGCCACAAGCCGGCAGCCCCGAGAGGCGCAGGGTGAGCGCGACCCCGGCACCCCGTGGCGCGGTGGCCCCCTCAGAATGTTTTTATTTACTTTAGGTCAGCTAGGAGTAATGACCTCCATTTATACCTACATCTCCCCTCATCAAGAAAAAAGGTAAGCGGTTTTTTTTTAGAGACTTCTGAATTTCAAGCATTTGCAGCTCTGGACTGAGGAAATGTTTGCTCCCCAGCAGTGTATACTGCAGCATTACAACTCGTCAACAGAAGGTACATGCCCCAAATTTCCTATATTATTGACGCATCCTATCTGTGTGGTACATTTGTTACTGCTGATGAAAGAATATTAAAATGTTACTGTTACGTATTTTTTTTAAAAGTACCTATCCTCTTTGACACAGGGCAAATATGTGGAAAAATTAATTCAAGCACATAAAATACCTACCTCAGTCTTCAGAATTAGAGAATTTTAAAGCTGAAAATGATCTTAGAGATGACCTAATTCTATTCCCCCTTTTAGCAATAACGGAAACTGAGGCCCAGTATTGAAGCGTATCAGACGCCCTCTGAAAACAAAAACTAAAACCTGGAATACAGGCCAAGATCCACAGTCCAGGTGGCCCCCAGACCTGAAGCGTTGGCGCTGGGACAGGTGGAGGTGTCAGTTCAGCTAGGAGCACCCAAGAAAGAGACGACGCGGTTAAGAGTTCTGAAGCATCTGTGAGGGTTGGAGGGAGAATGGGGAAGAAGACCACAGAGGCTGACCCAGAGCCCGCAGAGAGAAGGTGATGCCTCACTGTGCTCAGACTCTGGGTCTCTGACTGCACCACGTTTCTTGGAGGACGGGGTTCCGGTATTAAACGGTCAGGCACACAGGTGTGCTTTCTGTTCTCACTCCCAGCCAGGTACTGGACTCTTTGTTCTCTTTCCTTCCTCCTTCATAGTCTCATATGCTCTGTGTTCCTCCTCTTCTCCCAGGAACCATTCAAAAAAATGGCAAGATACGGAGGGTCCATTTGGGCTCAGCGAGTATCAAAGAGACTCCATAAACCTCTAGCCCTCACCTCATCTTCCTCTGCACAAAGCCAGTCACGACTTAAACTTATTTACAGATACTTCAGCAACCACAGAGGAAAGAGGTATGATTGGAAGGGCAGAGCTTGTATATTTTGGATATCCTGCTTATCACATCATTTGACCCTACTTAAAAGCTGCCATGATGCATGAACTGACAGACAGACCATCAGAACAGACCAGAAAGTCTAGAAAACAGACTACATATATAAATCAAGTACATGCTAAAGGATCTCAGCCACTGGTGCAAAAATCATCATTTTGATAAAAGGTGTGGGGACAACTAAAGAACCATTTGGAAAAGGTAAAATTAAATCCATCCCTCACTCCACTCATAAGAATAAATTCCAAATACATCAAAACTCTAAATGTAAATAATGAAATGGTAAAAGTTCTTCAAAACAACATGGATAATTTCCACTGTAGCCTGGGTATGGAGAGCTTTCTAATTATCATGAAAAAAAAACTGATGCAATAAAAGAAAATTTGAGTAAATTACTTAAAAGTTTTAAAAAAAGTTAAGTGATTACTTAAAAGTTAAAAAAAAAAGTTTCATTTATAGGGAAAAAAACACCATAAATAAATTTAAAAAGACAAATGACAAGCTAGGAAGAAATATTTGTAACTTCCAATACATAGTACAGATAAAGGGTCAATATTTCTAACAAAAAGAACTTTTAAATTTTGAGGGGAAAAAAGTCAAAAAACCCTACAGAAACATTCGTATAGTACATGAACAAATATAAAAATGGTCCTTAAGCATGAAAAAAATGTTCATTTTCACTCATAATAAGAGAACACAAATTAAAATTACATTGAGATACCATTTCTCATCCATCAGAATGGCAAAAATTCAAAACCTGAAGAATATACTCAGTGGCGAGCTACGGGGAAATAAGCTCTCTCATATAGTGTTAGTGGAAACACAAAAGAGTACAACCCCTCTGCAGGAGAAATGTGGCAATCTCTAACAAAACTACATGTGCATTGACTCTTTGAGCCAGCAATCACACCTGTGGAATTCACCTAGTAGCATTATTGTAGAATATTGCAAGTTACTTAAATGTCCAAGCATGGGGGATTAAATAGATAAACTATGTTACAGACATCCAATGGAGTAATGTGGCATAAATAAGAATGCAGAAGAACGCTACTAACTGATATAGGATGATTTCCAACAGATATTATTAGATGAAAAGAGAAAAGTACAAATGAGTATATATACAGTATGCTCCTTTCTGTGTAAGAAATAAAGGGAAATATGAAAGCATACATATGTTTGCCCCTCTTTACAGAAAAGAAAGCACAGAAAGGTTAAACCGGCAGACAGTGAATTTAGTATATTAAAAGGTGGAAGGGAATGGATGGAAAGGTTGTTTACTTTTCTCAGTATATCTTTTTTGTATAATTTTGATTCTTGGATACATGTTAATCTTCTTCATATTCAGAATTAAATCAACAAGGAAGGGACAAAACTTCAAATGAAACTGAAATTGAATTCTATTGTAACTTTAAATGAATACCATAACCACATTAAAGAGAGGAAAAATAATTAACCAAAATAATTTATGAATATATAATTTGACTATATACTCTCAGTCTTGAATGGTGTGGAGGGAAAATATCTGCAGATTTTGAACTCTTTTTAGATTTTTTTTTTTGTAGTTGTATAGTATCAAGTCTGACACTATTTTATTCTATGATAGGATTTAGCCAAGGAGTAAATGTGCTGGTATTTTTGGGAGTAAGGACTCTCACTATAAAAGGAAAGATATAATAATATGGAATATGGAACGATCAGAAAGATGTTTTAGGGATAGAACGAAATTTCAGGTATTGGTATGAACTCCTGACTTCTAAGATATGTGTATGCATACACAGATATGAATAACATGTATGTAGATATGTATATGTACACATATGTGAACATACATACAGATGCATATGATTCCTAGTTATATCCACTGAAAGGCCCCAGAAGCAAAGGTACCCCAGAAATAATGAACATACCAACTGCCCAGATCTCATCCTATATCACCATTCCAGGGATGGGGTGGGGTAGGTACAACATAAGCCAGGAACACTGCTTTATGTCAAAAATTAAGGATATACTCAAAAAATAATAATAAAACATGATGGATGCATGTCCAAGTACACAAGAACAAGGTGGAAGTGGCTTCCATCAGCTAAGACTAGGATAATTTGAGCATCAAAAAAATTAGTACAGGGCACTGCACTGGTGGCTCAGTGGCAGAATTCGTGCCAGCTGTGCCAGAGACCCGGGTCTGTTTCCTGGAGCCAGCCCATGTCAAAAAAAAAAAAAAAAAAAAGTACAGTAATAAGCTATAAGCCATTAAAAATAGGAATTAGCACATCCATACAGATAAAAGGTAAACAAATGGGAAGAAGGGAAGGTCCTTGTTTACAACAGAATGCCAAATGATAAATGCCAAAACTGGAAAATTATCATTTTCCAACCATGAGAGAAAAGCCTGGATCACGCAACAATGGTCCTGGATGCTAAATCTTGGGGAAATTTTCATGAGGAGCAGGATATTTGCATGGATTAAACTGTCTCCCAAAAGACTGCTTATTAGCCGCAAGGCAAAAAAAAAAAGTAACTACACAATGTGTAAATCAGACAACACCCAACTGAGATGATCAAAATGAGCACCTCCAATGAGGAATCGAATATAGTGTGCCTCAGGATGTGATACCCTGAAAAGAATACATTTCTTATGTAGTGTTCCTGCCAGGAATGCAAAGTCTAAATCTAATCATGAGGAAATGTCAGGCAAACCCAAAATGTGGAACATTCTATTAAATAAGGCAGGCCTGTACTCTTCAACGTAATAAAGACAAAGAAGGGCCATGGAAATGTTCCAGATTAAAGGAGAACTTAGAGAGCCAACCTCAATGTCATCTAGCACTTCTCCCGTTTCCCCTCTGGGAACAAGAGAAATCAGGTCTGGGGTTAATAATGGGGCTCCCAAGTTTCTTAAATGAAAAACCCACTTGGAAAATCAGAACTTTTTTAAAAAAATCATAGTCCTTTTACATTACCTATTCCATGATAAGTCTTGAAAAAAATAAAAATTTTCTTTTCCCCAAAGATAAGCCTGCCAATCAGCTACAATGCCAGCTTGCCTCTGGGCTTCCCTTCTTCACTAACATGTATTTTTCTAATTATGGATTCACAGCATTCTGAATACAGTTCTTACTCTGTGGCATAAATGGATTTATACTTCTATTACAGAAATGGATTTATACTTATTCTATTTTCAAGAGTTGCAGTTGTGTACAAGCCCTCTCCAGCCTGAAATTTTTATGCAAAGCATCTAAAGATGCTTACAACTAAAACTAACTTCTTCCTTCATTGAGCTGACCACTTTAATCTGAGACTTAAATTTGAGGTCCTGGTTCACTTAGAAATTAAAAATGCAGCAGATAACAGAACTTCTTCTGCTTCATATTATAGCCATTATTTATCTAGGTCATGGTTATTAAACACGAGTAGCTACTGATCTACTTTCTGCACCACTCAGACGGACATGCACACATAAGACCCACAGGTGGAAGGAATGCTAGGTCGAGCAGCCCTCTGCCCTGCCTTCAGATGAGAGTTCAGGCCCCACTTCATAGATGAGGCCATCAGAGCCCAGAGGTCCGACAGCTCACTTTACGCACAGGTGGACAATAGTAGAAATGAGGATTACGACCCCTCTAAAACAATGTGGAACATCACTAAATTATTGGATTTTATGGTTTAGCTCTCCAGCTCATCTAGCAAATCACTAATACGGTTTGATTCATTACATTTAATTTTCTACTGTTTGACTAATCCCAATAATCTCTTTGTCTAGGTTTGTGGATTTTGTGCCAAAAACAGAAGAAAGAATCACCATGACAAAGGGCCACTGAAACAGAACATAGTGTCATTATTGTGCATTAACTAAATTCGCTGGTGATCTATTAGAGGTATATTCACGTCAGACAATGTGGACAAAAAATAACCAACCCTCCGTATGGCCTCAGTGTCTCCAAGTAGAGGCGACATTTATAGAATGCAGTATCTTTGGAAACAACCTCTGGCTTTGAATCCAAGGCAGAAGTTGAGATTTGCTAGAGCACATGAGGAAATGAGAAGAGAGTGATGAAAAGCTACTGTCATGAACATATTACACCTTTTAAGCAGTGAAAAATTCATTTAATAAATCGATTGAAGCTGTGAAATCTAATTAAATCTAAAAGAGGTATCAACCTGAAATGCTAATAAGTTCACACCTAATTGTATACAAGGAAGCTCTGCCATGTGTGCATGCCTTTAATAATGCATTATCTACAGTATTTCTGCATTCATTAAAGCAATGCAGTGATGTGAAATGAATGATTTCCACCTCTGCTTTGGATACACATATCTTCATGCAGGCAATTTGTTTAGCCACATTCTCCTTCCCAGTCAAGATATGATCCTCGATGGCTATGATTCTCGTAGAAAGGAAAGTCAAATTTGAGTAAGGAAATGTAGGTACCTGTCCATTCAGGGAAGCAATGAAATGAGTATTTCCCATCTATTTTCTGGTGCCTTGTATTTAAAATAATTTGAATATACAAGACTAATAATACAGAATGCCAAATTACTTCATAGTAACTAAAGTTTTAGTTCAATTTCAAGCTGGAGCACATCTTCAGACAGGCCCTGGGCAGCCCTGGGTTCAGCAACACTCAGCCCTCTGTCGGACACTGCAAAGGAGGTGCCCAAGTTCCAGGAGCTCTGCTGAATTTGGGAGTGACAGGGAAAGAGGAAAGCTGCAGGGAAATTCTTTTACATTGTGAGCAGATGACTGCATCAAGGCTTGGCTCCAGATCTAGCAACAATATCTTAACCCTTTACTGCTTTAGCATTTGTCCTCTAGAGACTATTCTCAACAAGGCTCAGCATTGATTAGGAGCGCAAATCCCTCCCAAGTCTCCCCATCTGTGGTGGCTTGGAGCTATGCACCACAGTAAAGTATGGTTTTAAACTCAAACTTCACACCCCATTCCTGTGGGTGTGAACTCTTGTAAACAGGACCTTTTGATGAGGTTACATCAATTAAGATGTGGTCCCACTGAATCAAGATGGATCTTAATTCTATTACTGAAGGTCTTACAGGGACAGTTACAGAAAGAGGGAAAGCCAGAGGGAGTAGCCAGGAGCTGGAAAACAAACTCAGGAGAGAAAGGAGAAGCCAGGAAAGGTTGCCATGTGACAGAAAAGCCAAGGACCAAAGATCCCCGCAGCCAGCGCCAGAAGGCCACAGTTTTGGGGGAGAAAGCATCACCTCGTAGACGCCTTAGTTTTGGATGTCTCCTAGGCTCAATACCATAAGCCAAAAAATTCCCTTTATTTAAGGCAACCCATTGCATGGTATGTGATTTAGCAGCCAGGAAACTGAAACACCATCTAACACAGCATAAAAGCCAAAGCACGTTCAATGCCTTATAAGGGCCTCCCAACCTGATCTATACACACTCCTCTTCTCCTATCACTCCCTCCTGGTCACTTCCCACGCTGTTCCAGCTACACTGCTTTTTTGCTATTCCTAAATACTTCAGACATGCTTCCAACCCAGGGTCTTTGCACTGGCTGAAGCCTTTTCTTGGAATATTCCTCAAATATCTACATGACTCACATCCTCTCCTCCAAGTCTCCACCAAATGTCACTTTCTCAATGAGGCCTACCTAATCACTCCATTTAAATTGCAGCACTTCCTTCAGAACTCCAGATTCCTCTTACCCTGCTCCATTTCCCCAAAGTATTTATTATGTCCTAACATAGGTGTGCCGGTTTGAAAGGATTTATGCACCCTAGAAAAGCCATGCCTTAATGCTAATCCAATTTTGTGAAGGCAGCCACTTCTCTCAAGCCCTATTCAGGACTGTTTGCTGGAAAGTTGATTAGATTATCTCCAAAGAGATGTGGCTCCACCCATCCCAGGTGGGTCATGATTAGTTTTCTGGAATCCTTTAAAAGAGGAAACATTTTGGAGAAAGCCACAAGAGAGAACACCAGAACCAGCAGAGCCCACACAGCCAGAGACCTTTGGAGAGGAAGAAGGAAAACGCCCCTGGGGGAGGTTCATGAAAAAAAAAAGCCAAAAGAGAAAACTAGCAGACATCGCCACGCGTCCTTTGAGCCAAGAGAGAAATCCTGAACATCATCAGCCTTATTGAACCAAGGTAACTTTCCCTGGATGCCTTAGATTAGACATTTCCATAGACTTTCTTTAATTCGGATATTTTCATGGCCTTAGAACTGTAAGCTTGCAGCTTAATAAACTCCCCCTTTTAAAAGCCATTCCAGTTCTGGTATGTCACATTCCAGCAACTAGCAAATTAGAACACATACCATATTATTTATTTATGTTTATTGTTTATTATCCCAGCTAGAAAGTAAGCTCCACAGGGAGTGTTTGCTTTTGCCCGTTTTGTTCATTACTGAATCCCCAGCTCCTGGTACAGTTTCTGGCATATAATAGGTACTCAGAAAATATTTGTTGAATGAATGAATGAATGGAAGAACAGATGGATGGAGAGTCAAATCTTCCCCCTGAATCAGCAGGGGAAATAAATTCCCAGTCATACATGAGGGTGTCCAGGAAAACAAAGAATAAGGTGGGAATGCTAGCTTGAATAGGAGCTAAAGGAGGGAGGCCAGAAGAACATTTCAATGTCAGCTGGAGCCAAGGGAGGTGGAGGACAGGTGAGGCAGAAAGGGTCTGCCCCCAGGTTTTGAAGCTGAACCCACATGGATAGTAAACAGGTTACTAGATTCAGACTGCACTTGGCAAGAGTCAGACCATGGAGTGGCACAGAATGGGCTCCAGACAGAGAGGCAGGGGTGTCAAGAGTCATCAAATTTCTTCTCTATATGGCCAGCGTAGAACTAAGGAAAAGTCATTAATTCTTGACATAAAATAAAATCCCTGTTG
The DNA here is from genome assembly GCA_004026745.1 of Myrmecophaga tridactyla. NCBI lineage: Eukaryota > Metazoa > Chordata > Mammalia > Pilosa > Myrmecophagidae > Myrmecophaga > Myrmecophaga tridactyla. Next base: position 28,206 of record PVIY010009552.1, read on the forward strand.
TTGTTCCCTCTGGAATAAGCTCCACAGAGTTAGCATGTAAGAAGCACCTGTTAATCACAAATCAATGGCTGCAACTCTGAGTGTCTGTCCTAGAAACATCTTATTTGCAGCTCGCAGTTGAGTCCTCAGCAGTGCTCTGTTCATAGGGTATGTAATGCCCAGGCCAGTTCTTTCCAGTCCTCATTCAACGGGCCCCCGCAGGACCTCGGCTTCAACACCCTCGGACGAGGGCTGCACATCATTCAGCCCAGAGTGAACTTCTGATGTGTTACGAAGCTTTATATATATATGTATATGGCATGGTCACATTTTATTCTTTTTCCATGTGAGTATCCGTTATTGCAGTATCATTTGTTGAATTGCTGTTTGTTTTTGTTGGTTTGTTCTGTCTTTGGGAAGTGCACAGGACAGGAATCGAACCTGGGTCTCCTGCATTGCAGGTGAGAATTCTATCACTGAACCATAACATAATAGAAGCACCCCCGAAGCTTATATTTTAACTCATCCCAAATACCCCTTTCACACCTGCATCGTTCAGTAGCAAACAGTATATGAACCTTATTTAATTTATCCACAAACATTAAGTCTTCATCTCATCCCATCATCATTAGCACATTAAACAGGTGGGGAAATTAGGCTTAGAAAGGGCAAGTAATTTGGCCACGGCCACAGAATTAGTTAAAAAGTAAAGAAAGAGGGTGTGTGAGAGTAGTTCAGTGGTAGAATTCTTGCCTGCCATGCAGGAGACCTGGGTTTGATTCCCAGCCCATGCACTTCCCAAAGACAGAACAAACCAGCAAAAACAAACAATTCAACAAATGGTGCTGTAACAACTGGGTACTCACATGGAAAAAGAAGGAAATATGATCCCTGCCATACAGCATACAAAAAAATTTTTTTAAATGAGAGGATGAGACCCCAGGTCTGTCTGACTCCAACGCTCAGACTCTAATCTACACATTATGTAATTCCATAACTTTCTTTTAAATGTCATTTAAAATAATTTGACAAAAAACACTGCTCTGTTTTTCTATGAATTTTACATAAATGGTGACCAAATTCCTACTTCTTCAGGAACTGAATGCCTTGGACTTAACGAAAGAGGCTGCAAGATATTTACTTCTTCGGCATGTTGTATTAGACCCAAACTTAATTTTTTTTTTTTAACATGGGCATGCACCGGGAACCAAACTTAAATTTTTAAAAGGTATGTTTCAGAGGGAGTACTTTGTTTCCATTGGTGGTTTTAATACCTCTCAATCAATAAGGTCTTGGCTTGAAAACTATTATTCAAAAAAGTAATAATTTATTTCACATATTTGCTGGTAATTAATGCAATTTGATTTATTTTTTTCATGGTTTTTATTTCTACAATATTTACATTTTAAAGAGATGATGGCATCTAATTATTGCCAAAATCTTGAAGAAGTTATTGTAGTAAATAAATTAGGACATGTTATTGAGAGACGACATGGTGTTGCCCCAGCTCTACCACTGCCTCTTCCTTTAGCCTCTCTGGGTTTTATTTTCTTCCTTAGTAAAATGGGGATAATAATAATAACGATACCTGCCCTAACAAATCCTTTGAGGCATCAAATGAGACAATGGATATGGAAGTGATTTTAAATGTTCAAGTACTCATAGACTCGGCAATGATCATGCCTGTCTCATGATACCAGACTTGTTGTTACTATTTCCCTGAGGGCAAGGACTCTCCTTTTCAGCCCTGCATCTGTAAGTCAGTGGTTGGCACATAGTAGGTGCTCAATAAGTACTCATTGAAGAAAAAGAGTTTGGACTTCTAGGTACAACCCATTAAGGCAGTGTTTACGATTTGACTAGTTGTCTATAAGCAAGAGAGTAATAATGAAAATGTTCTAGACCATTTAAGAATCAAATATGAAGCTGCAGAATAATTTAGGAAAAGGTCCTACAACAGGACACTCCACTCACCCACAAGGACAGATACTGACAGAGCTGATCCTGGAAAACCTGATAGAGTTTCTGCCACCAGTGTGGCCTGAGCACAGGATCAAATAACGGATTTACCCCACATGGGTCTGCTAGCTTGGTGCAGAGACAGCACCCACCCTGAAAGTCCCTTCACAAATGCCTGATACACCTCACGAAGTTAAGGGCTCCAAACCATTCCCAGCATCAGGAAAACACCTCAAGGCACATTCTCTGCTCCCAGCAGTTCCAAAGTATCCATCTATGTTTGGAGGAACAGCATGTTTGAGTTTCATACATGAGAAAAATATGCATACCTTTCTTGACATGTCAAAAGTAAAAGTCCCAGCCACGCACATTGTGCGTGAACAGTGCTAGGTCCCTGTGGTCAAGGTTCTATTAGAAAAGCGCTTTTACAGAGTGAGAGACACTCACTTTACCCCTTCACTTCACACCCTTTCAACCCTCTGACTCCACGTCCAGGAGACCTGGAACCCTCAGAATATTAAGAATTTTTCCAGATTTAGAGAGGTAGCTCCTAACCTTTACCATCTCCAGAACTAAGGATCACAGCCAAGCCCACACAGACAACTCAGACTGAGGTCTCCACAAACCCATAACAGGAGAAGGAACAGTTTCTTGATTGTGCTGATAGGACTCAAGTGACTAAAAACCTTGAGACATGTACAGACCACCTACTAGCTGCTAATGGAGAAGTCAAAGGCAAAATGTTGGCAGGTGACCTTGTCATAACTTTTGGAAAATGAAATCTGCTGTCAAATAGGAAGTGAAATATAGAAAACATAACACCCAAAAACAGCCCCTCAGATCTCACGATGGATCAATCTTACTGCGGATGGGGAATGAGGAGACCACATAACTATCAGAAGGAAACACAGTCTGTCTCAAATGCACCATATCTCATCCTGCTGTAGTAACTCACATGAGAAATCCTGAGGAACTTAAGATTTTACTTGGCAAAAACATCTATCTTTGCAGTAAAATCACAGATGGTGAGAAGAGTACCTAAACTCAACTGCTACAAATAAATATATATGTAGCCTGGAAAATAGATTTTTTTTACAATAATTCCTGCCTCCAATTAAATCAGTTACCAACTAGATCAGTAATATTATTATATGCAGATTTTATGCTGACAACATGTCACCATGGGATTAGGGTTACTGCCACCACCAAGCCTCAGTAAGTGCATCTTCCTTAGTCCCCCAGTAACACCCTGGTTTCCCCACCCCACCCCTGCTGAAGAACCTTGACTTAATAATGCAGCAAGTAACCTTGAAAGGCTTCCACTAACTCACTTATAAATCACAACCCCGCTGGCACCTGTATACCCATGATGTATATTTTAATTAACTTCTTAGCAAATCCTCTAGACTCTGCTGCTAGAACATTTCCCAGAAATATAACAACTACTTTTATCTATCATCTCCATTGCAACAATAAGGTCATATCCCCCACCATTGCCGTCCAGAAGTCTGGTACAACAGGGAGGTGAGTTGTCTCACAGGGAGCTATATCCCTCCCTGCGAAAGGGCCCAGGAGGGCAACCCTCCCAAATCCAAGGAAGGTTGTTTGCAGGACACAGCCAGCTCCCAGGATAAGCTGGACATTTCTTTCCAGATGACAGTCCCTCATCTTTTATATCTCCATAGCCTTCTTAGACACAAAGAACACCTCTAGGGGAACAGTGGGAAAAAGACAGCAAAGGGGAAAAGTCCACAGGTAGGAAAAAAGCTGGAGAACAAATGCATCCTGCAGAAAACAAATGGGGGCAACTCATCTCTCCTAATCTCCTGAACTAAGGACTGTACCTCAGCAGCCTCCATCTGATTTGAGTACTTCTAAGTCTTACTTCCCTTATTCCTTATCTCCTCTATTGAAGAGCCACTCTCTAGTCCCTCTCAGCCTTGGAGCTGGTCAAGTTCATCATCTCCATCTCTTTAGTTCTTTTATGGTCCCATTCCCCAGGAAAGTCAGTCAAAGTTCCCATTCAGATTCTCCTGGGGCCCATTCCCTGGGACCTACATGAATATACTAAATATTCAGACATACTGAGTCCCTCATGCCCACCACCCAAGAAGTCTAGGAAGTTACAGGAAGGAGGGGCCCCAAGGAGTCATACAGTCCAGTGCTTCTCAAACTTTAATGTGCATATCCATATGCCCAGAAGATTTCTTAAAAGGCATATTCCAATTTCATTATCCTGGGTGGGACCTGAGATCTTGCATTTCTAACAAGCTCTTCAAGACCACACTTTTGGGCAGCAAGGGTAACAACGCTCTTGCTAAATACTGCCACATTTGCTATATTTAAAGCAAAATTCCAAATACAAAATAAGCAAGGTATGGTAGTCTCCACCCTCCAAAAGTTCAATGAGCTGCATTACCACATGGGAGTATTAGACTAGGTGAGTGTACAGCATGCCATGGGGGCAGAGAGGAAAGGGCAATCCGCTTGCCTAGGGGGCTGAGCACAGCTTGAGAGAGAATGTAACAGTGGAGCCTGGCCTGTCATAAAAAGGAAGTGGTATGTTATCTAACTGAAGGAGGGTGGAGATGATAAATACAGCAGTACTAGAAAGCCAGCTCCCAAGTCATGGAGATTTGTGAAAGAACTGGATGGGTTGGACCGAAGGACAGAGACTAGTTCTCTCCAGTTGTAATATAAAGTCAAGAAGACTTTGGAATGGTAGGTTGGAGCCATGTTGTATGACAAACTAAAGAATAAAGCATTATTTCCAAGCATGACAGATAGAAAATTATTCTTGCTTTTTACCCTGCAAATTAATTATAATTTACCATTCTTAACGGAAGACAGAGAGCCTATTTTGCTCATTAGGTAAGCAGTTGGACAGTATCAGAGAAGTTTCTTAGTATACCAAGATAAAAGCCTTTGAATACCCACTCCAGAATAAATATGGTAGAGAAGCCTATAGTAGCAACACAAAGCAAACATGCCTATAGCATGTTAAATGCCTGAAATCTCAGCTTTACCAAATGGATGACATCAAACATTTTTGCCTTTCTTCTTTATATTATAGGGAAAAAAAACCTTTCCATTCATGGCGCTACTGTATGAATTTTGAATACTCACCTGTGAGCAAATTTATTTAAGTATCAAAACCTTTCTTACTTAAAGATTTTAGATTTACACTCTAATACAATGCTATGATACATTATCACATACCATATAATACCATGTGCCATATACTAGTGATAATAATTACCACGAACCACGTTACTTAGACTTTCTGGTTCTCAGATGATGATGACTGTCTCAGTTTGCCTGAGCTATCACAAATACCACAAACAGGTTCTGGCCTCAATGGGAATTTACTGCCTCATGGTTTGGAGGCTAGAAGGCTTGCTTCCATGTGGGGTGGGTAGCATTTTTGTGCTTACTCCCAGCAATCCCTGACTTTCCCTGAGTTACCTGCTTCCAGTCACACGGCAGTGTCCTCTTTCTGACTTCTCTGACTTCCAGTCCTCTTTATAAGGCCCTTACTAATGCAGATTAAGATCCACTCTCATTCAGTTGAGCTGCATCTTAATAATATCTGCAAGAGATCCTCTTTACAATGGGTGCACACCCTCAGGAAAGCAGATTAGGATTAAGAGCATGTGTTACTTCACCCTACAACAGTGATGGTGATGCTGATGATATATGTATCTTCAGTTGATAATACTATTACAGAAATAAATGGCATACTCTTACAGGAATAAATGAAATATTTCACTTAAATAAGGGAATATTATAACCAAAACAATGTGTTTTGTTCTCACCAATCCCTAGTTCCTGGTTGTCTGGCTACTCACAAATTTAGAAATAAATCTAACTGAGTTACATCTTGGAGGGTTTTCCTTCATAGTACAGAAGTAATACCATCTTCTACCCATAAGGACTGGGCCAAAAGGCTTCCTTCCCTAGTGAAGAAGAATACGTCATAAGATAGTAAAAGGAAATAGAACGACTTTAGTAAAGAAGACCATGTTATGAAATAGTAAAAGAAGGTAGAAAACTTGTCCCTTGTGGCACAATGAGCTGTGGAAAGGAACAGGGTAAAAACTGAAGGGAATTAAAGAAAAAAAAATCATACATACCTCCAAGTTCCCCTTCCCTCACAGCTCACCTCATGACATCCTTACACAAATGGCTGTTAGACAGACATAGGTGAAAATCCAAGCAAGGAGGCTCTGGCTCTATTTCCTGGTTGGGACTCTGCTTACCATCATGAAGGATGCCAGATGCCACCCATAACAACGGGGAGTGGTCATTTCAGAATAAATATTTTAAGGTAGGGTGAAGGAGAAGACAACTGGCACTGCTGACCCTGTCTCAACAACCCTGTAGCAAGTAGAGATCCAGAAGTTCCAAAATGACCCAAGGGGTGGAGGGTGGAAGGTAGTGATATGAAAGCCAGAAAACCTGCATTAAAGTCACTGTGATGAATGGCAAGGTGAGTCCACTGCAAAGATCTGGAGGTGAAGAGCCCTTCCAGGACATACCTGGAGCACAAAGGGGTCTGTATAGACAAAAAGAACTGGGAAGAAGCCAAGTCAGGAAAAGAGGAAGACTGGGACCTAACCACACTATGTACACCAGCTTTCCCTCTGAAGATGTATACAGGGTCTTAGGGTCCAGAAGAGACCCACATTCCCTTTTGAACCCACTTCAATAGGTACCTTTTTAGCTGCCATTTTGGTGAAACTTACAATTGTCAAGGTTACCTCCATGTGTCCTAAACCCAGTTTTCAAATCTCATTTCCTTTAATGTCATAGGTTTGGTTTCTCAAAGTAAACTGGACACAACAAAAGAAAGGATCAGTGAACTGAAAGATAGATCAACATAAATTTTCTAAACTAAAACACAAAAAGAAAAGGGGGAGGAAAAAATAGAACCAAGCATCTAAGAGCTATGAGACAGTATCAAACCATTTAAATACATTTAATTAGGTCCTGGATGGTGAAGAGAGGGAAAAAAATATTTCTTCAAAAAAACATTTGAAGAAATACTAAGACTTTTTGAAAATTACAGAAAACGAGCCAGAGATCCAAGATACTCAGAAACCCCAAGAAGAATAAATAGAAAGAAAAATACACCTGCGCAAGTCACCTCTGGTTGACCATGATGGCAGCATAAGATGCTTTAGGATGTTATCGCCCAGAGAATCTTTGAACAACTAGCAAAAATTGGCAAAGCCATCTTCTTCAAAACTGCAGAAAAAAGTTAAAGAGTTGCACTAATTGGGCAAGTATAGAATCAAGAAAACACACTTTTGAACATAGTAGGAGAAGCTCATGTGCTCTTACTGGGCCCTCCTCCACTTCCTTCCCAAGAGGGTATGGAGCCAGCCTGCACTCAGCTTGTGGGTCTCTCACCCTGTTGCAGAGGGAGTAGAGTAAACACTAAGTGCATATGGGGGTATCTGTACAATAGTGCTAATCTATCAGGTGGCATTCGGAAAAACTGATTCAGGAAATTCTTCTCTTGCCCTGCAGGTAGAAGTAGACTGTGCACAGCTAAAACAATAAAGCAAACAACTAAGTCAAAGTGGCCAGGGGCAAAAGATACCAGCTTTAAGACGGGGCCATGATGGGGTAAAAATTATTCCATAGGGAGCAGAGGGGGCATCCAGATTCCTATAAACAGGATAATTGCTGTTTAAAGTCACAGATGAGCACAAGTGCAGGAAAGGCACAGGTTCAAAAACAGAGAAGACTCTGTAGTTGACTTTCACCTCAGGATCATGTTCATGATAGGAGGGCTAAACTCCAAAGGAGAGCACCATCCAATGCAAAGCCAATTAGCATAGACTCTGAAAGGTATTTTTTATGTTGTTTGTTTATTTTTGTTAGCTCCTGGCAAACAAGAAAAGATGAGTCATATCACTAGATACAAACTTAAGGAACAGACAGCTCAGGGAATAAGCCCCAGATTTAATACATAAAATATTAAAACACAGAGTATGCAACAAAAGATGACAAAATGAAGAAAGAAACAGGAAATGATGACCCATTCAAAAGAACAAAATAAAATTTCAGAAATAATCAACAAAGAAGACACATTTTTGGCATACTGGAAAAAGGCAAAAAAAAAAATTTAAGAAGGAACAAAACAGCATTGTTGGAGTTGAAGATCACAATAATTGAAATGAAAAAAATTTCCTATTGGGTTTGAACAGCAAATTGAAGTTGGCAGATGAAAGAATCAGTGATCTCAAGGACAAGACAATTGAAATGATTCAGGCTGAGAAGCAGAAAGAAAAAATGAAAAAAAAAAAGAATTGTGGGGCACCATCAGGTATACCAATATAGGCATTATGGAAGTCCTGGAAGAAAGAGAGAAAGGAGCAGAACAACTACTCAAAGAAATGATGGCAGAAAGCTTCCAAATTCAATAAAAGACATAAATGTGCACATTTAAGAAGCTCAACAACCCTCAAACAGGATTAACTTGAAGAGAACCATGCCTAGACTATAACAGTCAAATTGCCAAATGCCAAGGAGAGTGTTCTGAAAGATGCACGAAAAATGCAACTTACAAGGGAACCCCAATAAGATTAAATGTCCATTTCTCATCAAAAACCATGGAGGGTAGAAGTCATGGGGTGAAATATTTAAGTGCTGAAAGTAAAACCTTGCCAACCAAAACGTCTATATATCCAGCAAAACTGTCTTTCAAAACTGAAGGAGAGATTAAAGCATTCCCAGATAAAAAGCTAAGATAGTTCATACATCTTCTACCTAAATTAATCATGTGAGCCTTGCCATACCCTACCTCACATTTGATATTTAAGCACATGTCTCTTAAAGGCAAAAATATATAGAAAAAGACTAATACCTCTTTATAAACATTTGTTCTTTGAACACTGGTTGCATTTAATGGCTATATGTTAAGAGAGTAACTTCATGAATGGAAGTGTGCGCTGGTTTAAACCTGTTATGTACCCCAGAAAACCCATGTTCCCTTAATCCAATCTTGTGGGTGGGATCTTTTAATTACGTTGTTTCCATGGAGATGTGATGCACCAAAATGTGGGTGGGCTCTGTTGATTCAATTATTTCCAAGGAGATGTGACACTGCCAGATCAAGGTGGGTCTTAATTAGTTTACTAGAACCTCCATAACAGAGCTGACAGAGAATGCAGAGCAATGACACCAAGGCACAGACATTTGGAGATGCTAAGCTAGGAGGTGAAATCCAGACTTTACCCTGGAGAAGCTAAGTGAGGACCCACAGATGCTTGATAAAGAAAGCACTGGAATCAGGAGCACAAAGCAATGTAATTTAGGTGCAAAGGACAAGGAGATGCCAGCCATGTGCCTTCCCAGCTGACTTGAGTGATGGTATCCTCTTGTTGATGCCTTAATTGGGACATTTTCATGGCCTTAGAATTGTAATGTATAACTTAAATCCCCTTTATAAAAGCCAATCCACTGGCTGGTACATTGCATTCCAGCAGCATTCAGCAAATTCAGCAAAATGAAACAAGGTAGTATTAGGAAAGATGGGAACAATGATATGTTTCACCTCTATGAAGAAGAATTCTGAACGGCTAAGTGTACAACTGCATATTACCAGTGACAATTGTACATTACTCTTGGTTCTTCACAGACATCATTACATCATCATTGAATTGTATATTCATTCATTCACTCCTTCTTCATTCCATGAATATTTACTGAGTGCCTAATAAATGCTCAGCATTGCAAAAGGCACAAAAAATACAAAAGGAGCATAACACAGGCCCTGCCTTCAAGGACCTGATAGCCTAATAGAAGAGACAGGCAAATTGATAAATTATTACAAAGTCAGTGTGTACATCCAATAATAATAATAATAATAAGCACAGAGGGCACCATGGAAGTGAAGCAAAAACAGTACCTAATTCAACCTTGGAGAGCCTAGGTGGGCTACCCAGAAGAAATTCTACGTGAGGTAAGAGTAGAAGATGCAAAAGCAGGAATGAAGCAAGGATTGGGTAGAGGACAAGCAGAATGGGCAAAGGCTCTTCATGATGAAGTAGCTTGACATCCTTGGAAGGCAGCAAACAGTTCAATATAAATAGAACATTGCATTGAGGGAGAGAGATATAGAGATGACGGTTTCCTCACTGATCATACTGAACCTTCTCAAATCTAGTCTCTTTATTCTATTGAAATAAAGTCTTATTAGGGTTACTACTGGCACCCATGTTTGGTTTGGTAAAGCTGCCAGAATGCAATATAACAGAAATGGGTTGGCTTTTATAAAGGGAATTTATTAAGCTATAAGTTTACAGTTCTGAGGCCATAAAAAGTCCAAACTAAGGCAACCAGAAAAAGATACCTTGACTTAAGAAAAGCCGATGGGTCTGCAACACCTCAGAGAGCTGGGAAGGAACATGGCAATATCCACTAGTTTTCTGCCCTGGATTCTTATTTCAAGTGGCTTCCCTAGGGGTGATTTCTTTCTGAATCTCCAAAGGTCTCTCTTTGTGTCAGCTTTGAAGCATTTTCCAAAATAGTTCCCTCTTAAAGGACTCCAGTAGGTGACCCATCTTGATGGGTGGAGGCACATCACCATGGAAGCCAACTAATGAAAAGGTCCCAACCACAGTGGGGTGGGTCACATCTTCATGGAAACAACTTAATTAAAAAGATCCCACCCAACATATTGAATTGGGATTAAAAACATGGCTTTTCTGGTGTGCACAACAGTTTCAAACTGGCATGATCCAATTTACGAAACCCAAAAGGTCACCTCCATTGATCACTTTTGACACTGATGCATTTGACAGTGATGACCACTTTCTTCTTTCTTGAAATATCCTCTTGCTTCTTTTTGTGTAAAACAGATTTTCTGGATTTTCCTTTTACCCCTTCTGGCTGACCCTTCTCTAGTCCTTTATAGGATCAAGCCCATCCACCCAGCCTGAAAGTGTTGGACTCCACAGTCCTCAGTCCTTATAGAAATACAAACTCCTTTCTAGAACTACAAGGTTGTCCTTGATCAGAAGGCTGGATCCCCAGCTTCATCTCAGATCACACTGCACACATGCTTTTGCGACCCAGCCACAATGGTCTTTTTTTGAGGCCCAGGCAATCACCATGCCCTCTCACCACAGGGTCTCTGTAATGGCTGTTTACACTGCCTGGAGTACTTCTCCCCTTCTAGTCCCTTTCCGATTTCAGATCAATCTACACTTCTGCAGAGGGAGCTTTCTTTGATTTGAAAATATACCCCTCTATAAGCTCTAATAACAGTGTATACCTCTCCTTCACAGCATCTGTCACAATTACAGTTCTCTCTTAATCTGTAAATTATTGTTCCTCTTCCACAATAGCCTGCCACATGGCAAGTATTCAAAATAAAGAAGCAGGACTCAGATCATGAAGGGCCTTGTAGGTTATGTCAAGAAATTCGGATTCCATCCTAGAGATGATGGCAATGGTCATATATGCTTCTCAAAGTGTAATCTTTAGACCACAGAATCACCTAATGTGCTTCATAAAATTCAGATTATGGGCCCTATCCCAATCAATTTAATCAGAATACAGTTGTGGGCTCAGATTTTGCTATTTAAAGTCAGGTGATTCTAACACACACTATAGTTTGAGAACCCGTATTTATTTGTCCAGTTGTGTGCTAGTTTAAAAGGATGTATGTACCCTAGAAAAGCCATGTTTTAATTCTAATCCCATTTTGTAAAGGCAGCCATTTCTTCTAATCCCTATTCAGTACTGTATATTTGAAACTGTAATTAGATCATCTCCCTGGAGATGTGATTCAATCAAGAGTGGTTGTTAAACTGGATTAGGTGGAGATATGTCTCCACTTATTCGGGTGGGTCTTGATTAGTTACTGGAATACTGTAAAAGAAGAAACATTTTGGAGAATGAGGGAAATTCTGAGAGAGCAGAATGACATAGCCACAAGAAGCAGAGAGTCCACCAACCAGGGACCTTTGAAGATGAAGAAGGAAAATGCCTTCCGGAGAGCTTCATGAAACAGGAAGCCAGGAGAGAAAGCTAGCAGATGACACTATATTTACCATGTGCCTTTCCACTTGCGAGAGAAACCCTGAACTTCATCGGCCTTCTTGAACCAAGGTATCCTTTCCTGAATGCCTTAGATTGGACAATTCTATAGACTTGTCTTAATTGGGATATTTTCTCAGCCTTAGAACTGTAAACTAGCAACATATTAAATTCCCCATTTTAAAAGCCATTCTGTTTCAGGTATATTGCATTTCAGCAGCTAACAAACTAGAACAAGTAGTAAAATTAATATGGACTCTGACCATGTCTTAGACTAATGTCCCTGAGAAATATGAAGATAGAGCAGCAATCTAAGACACCCGGAACACTTTCCACCCAAGGCATCCGGAAGCAAAGGCCTCCTACTTCCCCTCAACTGAGAAATTATGGAACTGATCCACCTCCTCCCAATTCCAAGTCAAAATGCTGACCACACAACTGCTGTGGAAGGCAGTTTGGTGGTTCCCCAGGAAGTTAAGTATAGAATTGCCATATGATCCAGCAATCCCATTACTAGTTGTACGTTCAGAGGAACTGAAGGTAAGGACACAAACGGACATTTGCATACTGATGTTTACAGCAGCATTATTTATTATTGCCAAAAGATGGAAATAGCCCAAATGTCCATCAACAGACAAGTGACTAAACAAGATGTGTACATACATATGATGGAATACTACACAGTTGTAAGACAGAATAAAGTCACAAAGCGTGTAACAATGTGAGCAAGGAGAGAATCAACTACCATATGGTGTGGCTGCTGCCACAAGAAATACAAGGTGTCTTATGCATATCGGTTCTAAGAGTCAGTACTATGGCATCTCCATTTTACAGAGAAGGAAACTAAGGCATAGAGTCAATAGCTAGTAAGTGGTGGTGCCAGGATTCAAACGGAGGCAGTCAGGCTCCTGATCTGTGCTCTTGGACACGATGCTTTTGTGGCTGGTGACCAATGTGGAAAGCCTTCCATTTGAAGATGCCCCTGGTGGTTTTTCTGCATTGGCTTACTTCTTACCCTTCAGTCTAAGAGTATGCTTGATAGTGTGTGGACTGAGAAAAATCATCCACGTGGGGAGAAAATGAGAGGAGGATAGACTAACAGCTCATGCTCTTAATGTCTTTGAAGTAAAAATAAACCCAAGAAGCAACACACAATGATGATTTATAAAACTTGCCTCAAACTGATGTTCTCTTTCCACGGTTTTATGGAAGTCTATGCCTGAACGAAAAGGTAAGGGGAGTTTAAAATATGAATGTTAGGAAAAGGCAAATATGTCATCTGAGTATGTTGATCAGGAGAAGGAAGCGTTGCCCAATAAGAGAGGCACCCAAAAAAATGTGAGCTAATGCAAATGACCAGTAGCTGGAAACTGTTTCCAAGGCTGCATTAATTAAAGAGTGTTCCACGGGGGTGTGGGAGGTCACACTGGTACAGATCATAGAGACCCCAATGCTTCCAATTTGAAACCCGCACCTTCCACATTTTACCAGCCACCCCGACCACCTCTCACCTTCTTCAACCAGGGAAATTAAAAAACAAACACAGGTGTAAATTTTGCTCTCCCAGTTGTAAATGTGATCATTCAATAGAATTTTAGAGTCTCTATGTTTATATGTTTACAGTCCTATGTTCACTGCTTTAGTACAGAAGCTCACTTAACCCTCACAACAACCCAATGAAGAAAGTAAGTACCATGATTAGTTCCATTTTAATACCTCAGAAAAACTGTGGTGTAAGGAGGTTACATGGTACAATTACATGGGGCAAGTCATTAGCTAGCTCTCAGTACCGGTGATCACCCTTTCCACTATGGCTGGAGCTTACAGAAAAACAGAATTGGAAGGGAACACAGACATCATCTAGTGGCAAGATTCTGTTCCTAGTCTTTCATTTAACAGATGAGGAAACTGAGACAAGAGTGACTTGGCCAAGGTCTGTCATGTGAGAACAAAGCAGGTGACTTTCCCACCATAACCCTTATCTCTGAATTATATCTTGGACTCCAGGCTGATCTGGAGGCTTTACTCAGCCAGTCCAATGACCAGTCACTGCGTCCCCAAGTGTCTTCAGCCAGGCAGCCCTCTCAGTCACCTTATACTACAAACTACCACTTCTTGAGGACCCACGTTATATGCCAGGTTCAATCAATTTCCTCTATGAGGCAAGTACTATTATCCCTATTTTAAAGATGAGAAGATAGGTCTAGAGAATTTAATTTTTTGCCCGAAGTCACACAGCTAGCAAGTAGCAAGCTGTTAGTCTGTAGGCAAAAAAAGTAAACCTTCGTTAACAGTACACAAGCTACCTTGACTCCTTTCTGTTCATGCTGCTGCCTGCTTTCACTCCACAATGCTGGTAGATAGGCCACATGTTTCACCTACTCTGGCTTTGTCATCCTGTCCTAAAACTTGAAGCTAAGCATGATTCAAGGGCAGGCCTTAGGCAAAGCCAGTAGTTTGCATAGCTGATTTTTATCATCTGCCATATGCCTGGATCACCTCTGCAACTAGGGACCTAAATTCTTCAATGCCCCGCTGGAAGAAGGAGCTCAGATCCCTGCCTGTCCCCAACTCAAAGTTGTTTCTGTATATTAGTATCTAACAACCACTGAGAGTGTCCAGGTCCATTTGGAAAAAGCAGTAAATGTATGAGTTTGCTGATGAAGACCCGAGAGGATCATAATTCAATAAATGCAAAGGGCAAGTTGTGCAAGATTCCTGAGATAAATTAAATTGACCCATAACTCACCAGACATCATGGGAAATTCTATCATTTTGCACACTTTGCTTCCATAGCTAGAAATTAAATCAGAGAAACATGATCCTATTTCTAATTTAAAACCTTGGACACGCAATGTCATCTTTAATGATTCCTGGCAAAAGATGCTCATTACAGATTTCGGCTCACTTAAATTAAAACATGAGACCGAAAAATTACGCAGAAAATTGTCATTTTTTCAGGTCTGCAAGACCATGGGAAAACATGCAAATGGGAATACACAAATTCCTTGGGGTCTTGTTATGCCTGAAAATATTTATTTGAGCAGCAATTATATTAAAGAGAGGAGCTAAGAGGGAATAAAATAAACCCATCAGGTCCAAACTTTCAGGTTTGGCCCTCCAGCTGAATAGCAATTTTTCATGGTCAGTTTGAACTATCATGTCAAGGAATATTATATCTCAGCTGATGGCCAATTTCATCTGTTCTATGATGGAGAGCTCAAATTCCTTTGACACAGCAGGCTACTAGCTTCGAGTCCTCTCTCACTGCTATGCGGACTGAAAGATGGTGTAATCAGTCAACACAGTGACGAAGCCTTAAAAGGCTCCTTTAAAATGGGAGACTCAAAGTTCATCTCTCATCATCAGTTCTAAACCTCATTCGGTGTGGATCTTCTAGAAGTATAGGTAACCATTAAACAATTTCTGAGGATTGTTTTGATTCTCTTCTCTGCACTTCCCATCCATCTACCTCACAATACAATTGACCCTCTATGGTCCAGCAGAACAGTTTGCATCATCAGCCTTCACCTCTGCATATGACTAAATTCTTCTCAGACCTAAATCCAGGAAGAGAGAGCAACTCCCTTTCTGTAGCAATGCCCTAACAGATAGCCCAAAATCTAACAAAGTTAAGTATAAACAAAAATTATCAACTCAAAATTTATCTTCCCTTGACATGCATTCTTACAGAGGAGGGGAATCAGGACCAGAGGCAGGGTTATGCCACCATACACTGAATATGGTAAACCTCCTCCTAAGGACGAGGAGCATTTGCAAATGGCAATATATATATATATACATATATATATATATATATATATAATTAGAACACTCTTCAAGGAACTTCAAGAAAATTAAAATGTGAAAGATAAACCTATACTTACACATGCTAAAGGAAGCCAGGACAAAGGTTTAGGTTGCTCCAGATGACACCATATTTGAAATTACATTACACACCTTGTAAACAACTCCCTTTAGAACCACAACCTTCCAAGGGTTCACCCTGGAGCTTGCTTCTCAGAGCAACTTTTCATCATTACTCTTTTGCCCAGATTTGTCTTTTAACTTTAATTAAGAGGGAGAAAACAGTGTTACAACAACTTGGGGTCTAACCTGTTTGGGTCTAACTCTAATTAAGAAGATGACAAAGGTCTTAGCAGACATGAATGATGTCACCACTTCTGTGGTATATATACAACTGAGGATCTTAGACAAAAAACAAGTAAAAGAAATCAAGAATAAGAAGACAACCATTCTGAGTGTGAAATATAGTCAAGTGTCTACATTTCAATTCTGAGTGTGAAACGTAGTCAACAATAAATGGGTTAGTAATTATAGACAGGGAGCCAGCAGCCTGGAGCCAGCATGCCTATCTGGCAGTCATGGTTTCTGGTTATGCCAGCCAACACTGAAGAAGCTCTCTGGGAGGATGTGCTTCCCAGGAAATTCATGAGTGCATGCACTGACATGGAGTGGGAGGCAGAGGAACCATGCTGGGCTCACACAAGACACTTGTGGCATGTCCCCAAATCATGCTGGGCCCAGATCCATTTATTCAATACATTAGTTTTATGAATACGTCAAAAGTTAACAGAGGCAGATAACTACATGGAATCTTGAATAAGACATGAGATCTTGTTGGTTTGTACAGATTAGTGCAATGCCCCAATATATCCCAAAGCAATCTGGGCAGGGAATAAAAAAGTATTTGCAAAGTCCCCCTGGTGAGAAAGGAGGAAATATTCAACTTCCCCATCTGGGGAATTCTTGATATTTTCATAAGCAGTGGGGACAAATAATTCAATAGGCTGAGCCCTCAATCTTGGGGTTCATCCTTATGAAGCTTATTCCTGCAAAAGATAAGCTAAGCCTACTTAAAATTAGACCTAAGAGTCATTCGCAGAGAATCTCTTTTTTGCTCAGATGTGGACCCTCTCTCTAAGCAAACCTGGCAGGTGAACTCACTGCCCACCCTCCTTATGTGGGACATGACTCCCAGGGGTGTAAATCTCCCTGGCAACGTGGGACTTGACTCCCAGGGATGAGTTGGGACCCAGGATCATGGGAATGAGAAAGCCTTTCTGACCAAAAGGGGGGAAGAGAGAAATGAGACAAAATAAATTATCAGTGGTTGAGAGGTTTCAAATAGCGTAAAGAGGTTATCCTGACAGTTATTCTTATGCATTATACAGATATCCCTTTTTATTTTATGGTACATTGGAGCGGCTGGAGGGAAGTACCTGAAACTGTTGAACTGTGTTCCAGTAATCTTGATTCTAGAAGATGACTATATAAAGATATAGTTTTTACAATGAAAAAAAAAACTTAACCTTCCCCTTTTGGGGTATTCCTGATATTTTTACAAGCACTGAGGACAATCCAACTAATAGGCTGAGCCCTCAATCTTGGGTTTCGCCCCTACAAAACTTATACCTGTAAAGGAGAAGCTGGCCTACTTATAATTGTGCCTGAGAGTTACACCCAGAGAACCTATTTTGTTGCTCAGATGTGGTCTGTCTCTCTCTAACCCAACTCGGAAGGTGAACTTACTGACCTCCTCACTACCTGGGACATGATTCTCAGGGATGTAAATCCTGCCTCTGTCCCGCCAGCAACGTGGGATAGAACTCCCAGGATGAGCTAGGACCCAGCATTAAGGCACCAAGAAAGGTTTCTTGAACAAAAGGAGGAAGAGAGAAATGACACAAAATAAAGTTTCAGTGGTCGAGGAGTTTCAAACAGAATTGAGAGGTTATCCTGGAGATTATTCTTATGCATCATATAGATTTAGCCTTTTAGTTTATGGTATTTGAGTGGCTGGAGGGATTTACCTGAAACCCTTGGGCTGTGTTCCAATACCCTTGGTTCTTAAAGAAGACAATACAGCTATAAGGAAATAGCTTTTACGGTGTGACTGCATGATTGTGCAAACCTTGTGGCTGATTCTCCTTTTATCCAGGGTATGGACAGATGAGTGAAAAAAAACAAGGACACAAAGTAAATAAATAATAGGGGGGGACTGGTGGTCAATGAGAGGGAGGAGTAAGGGTATGGTATGTATGAGTTTTTTATTTTTATTTATTTTTCTGGAGTGATGCAAATGTTCTAAAAAATGATCATGGTAAGGAATTCACAACTATGTGATGATATTGTGAGCCACTGATTGTGAACCATGTATGGACTGTATGTGTGTAAAGATTTCCCAACAAAAACATTTAAAAAAGAAAAAAAAATCGGTTCCTGCACCTCATACTTGTGTTTGCTCCCACTCTCCTGATCAGAAGTGGCCTGGAGGCTCATTAGCAGTGGTTTGAGATGTTACAGAAAATGAAGAGACCATGGAAGGTTCAATAATTGAGGCTGAAGATGATGAAGCTGAAGTGGAAAAAAGATGAACCCACAGACTTGGCAGAAGATACAGAAGATGTATCTGGTGAACCTGAAGCATCAACAAGTGCAAATACAACTATCCAACTCATAAAAGAGAAGATTTTCCAGCAAATAACATTTTGAAGTTCCTGGTAGTCTTTACAAAAAAGGGTACAGAAGACTTTATCGTTGAATCCCTAGATGCCTCATTCTGTTAGCCTCAGGACTACCAGTTTTATGACCAGAATTTCACAGCTCTTCCTCTGAACATGGTAGTCCTGTACTCAAGAAATCAGGATTTAAGGGATAACTTTGATTACTGAATCATTATAGATATTCCTTTTGCTTTCCAGTATATTGGATTAGACAAAGGGAAATATCTGAAATCTCTAAATTGTAATCCAGCAGTCTTGATCTCTGATAATGATCGTATAGCCTCTATCTTCTGCCCCTGTGGTTGTAAAAACCTTGTGACTAACTTTCATTTGTACCCAGTTATCCAGTCTTTCAATTTTAGAGTCTTGAAATCACTAAAGACAGCCCCTAATCTTTATGAACAAAGGGTCTTGGGTCAGCCCAGAAATAACCCATCCCAAGTCCAAAGCTATCTTGATGACCGAGACTGGATCTAACCCAAGTGGGCCTGACTGACCTGCACAGCAGCTTAGACTTTAACCTGTAAGTCACCTATACCTCATTCCACCATTTCCTTACAGACATTCTGTGACTAATCACATAATCAGTCTGTGCAGGCTCAATGATCAGACTACCTCTATTTCAGCATCTGGGGCCACTGTGCACATTATCCTAAACACTGCCCAACTTTTTCTCTAATACAACTATCAGAATTATGCAGTTCGGGAAGACAGATTTTGAGTCGCTAGGTCACCTGCTCTCCTACTATGGCACCTAGTAATAAACTCTTTCTCTGTTTGAAACCCCAGTGTCTCAGGAATTGGCTGTTGAGTACATCAGGCAAAAGAATCCATGGCCTTTGTCCATAACCATGAGTTGGATTCCTCAGAAAATGTTGAACTAGATCAATAAAACTTCACCAAGAAGGTTGCCCAGGAAATGGGCACAGAAGAGATCAGTGGGATCTGATGAGTTAACACTTCTTTGTGCAACAATTCAGTCTTTACTTAACCTACCCTATGTTTTTCGGCGTGCTGGGGATTAGCATAGAGAAGCCATATCACCATATGTTCTAGTTTGCTAGCTGCTGGAATGCAACACACCAGAGACGGATTGGCTTTTAATAAAAGGGGATTTATTTTGTTGGTTCTTCAGAGGAAAGGCAGCTAACTTTCCACTGAA
>PVIY010009552.1:47985-72288 GCA_004026745.1 Myrmecophaga tridactyla
GTGCTGCCTTGCGCTCTCTCATTTAAGCACCAGCCAATTAAGCCAAACGTCACTCATTGCAGCAGACACGCCTCCTAGCTGACTGCAGATGTAATTGGCAACAGATGAGGTTCACGTACCGTTGGCTTATGTCCGCAGCAACAAGACTAGGTATGCTCACCTGGCCAAGTTGACAACTGAATCTAACTAACACACCATAGAAGGCAACTGTAACTGAGAAGTTAGGATTTAAGGGATAATTATTACTACTAAATATTATATAAATATTCCTCTTTTTTTTCTTTCTGGTGTATTAGAGTAGAAAGATAAAATACTTGAAATCTCTGAACTATAATTCAGCTGCCCTGAAATCTGATCATGATTGTAAAAGCCCTTACTTTGTGCCTTTGTGATTCTAAGAGCTGCTACTTCCTTTATCTGGTCTTTTTCTCAAAGTAACTTGTAAAGGCAAACGCCCTAAGGCTAAGGGAAGAACTTGAGTCAGCTATATACTGGTTGCAGCCCCAGTTTGACTTCTTTACATTTGTAAATAGTTCTTGCTCACACTTACTGTTGTAAGATTATTCTAGCCTGGTCTCACCCTTGTTGGTATGTACTATTCTAATGGCTAGTCTAGTTTAGTCTCAGCCCCATGTATATTTACTATTGTAATTGTAACAACTCCTTCTCCCCTTGTTTGAATTCACAAGATCCTTGAACCCTTCAGACTGAGATGGATTTCTAGGCCACTAGACCACCTGCTCTCCTGTTTCCATGCCTAGCAATAAATTCTTTCTTTGACACTCCAGCGTCTCAGGAATTGGTTATTTGAACCATCGGGCAGAGAACTCACCCCCTTTGTCTGGTATTGCAGCTCTTGTTCACATGTGCACTGTGCAGTCAGAGTCTGTGGCAATAATATTGCTGAAAATGCATTGTATTCGCTTTCCTAAAGTAGCAAATTTGTTTCTTCATAAACCATTAAAATCTATGTGTCCAACTTTCAGGAAGAGAGCCCACTAGAGCAGCTTGAGATTAGCCCTATTCCACGGAAAAGTTACAGAAGGGACAGAAGGGTGACGGAGGCAGCAATTTGGAAGTGTGGCTGACCTCGGAGAGCCTTCTGCACCACATGTGGCAGCCCTGGTTGCAGAGGCCGAGGAACTGAGAGGCAGAAAGCTAGAGCCTGGTGTGGAGGCATGGAGGTGCAGAGTGCCGGAGCCCACAGGAGTGCACAGACGGGTACACGGGACTAGGAAAAAAGCCAGATCGCGTTCCTTGGGTGCACTAACCTCACCAGTGCAGCCCCATGACCAGCAACTCATCCCACAGCCCAGGCACCTGAACCCCCTCACCCGCTCCCATTCCCCGTGCTCCAGGTGCCCCCACCCCACATACCTGTCCCACACCCCTACCCCAAGTGCAGCTCAACCAACCTCTGCTGCACCCCTCCTGAGCACTACCTCCCCATCATGTTCCCTGCAGGCTGTTGCCAGTGCATAAAGGTTGCAGGCACTAACCTCCATACCTAGGCTACACCCATTCCCCCGCCATAGTGTCACACAGCCTCACCTAGCCCTCCCTGAGCTCAGCACATCCGTTTACAGCACTCCCAGGCCCATGCAGGCACACAGGCCCCCAGTCACATCATTCAGCTCCGGGAACTGCACTTTACAGCAGTCCTAGTACTGTGCATGCTCACAGCACTCAGCCTCACTTCCCAGCTCTGAGAAAGTTCCGACCTACAAAGGCAGGTCACATACACCCTCAATCCAAAAAGGCGTAACACTGACCTGCTGCCACAGCTCCACGCATGCACACAAAGGTCCCCATGCCTTAGACCAGAGCACACCAGGGTTACATCCCCCAGACCGGTGTACCTGCACAGCTACATCCTTCCTGGCCGTTGGGCACCCACATTCACAAGCATAACATCCGCATCCTGCATCCATACCTGTCCTGAAACAAATCACTTGTACTGAGTGCTCCACCCCATGCCCTGCTCCCTGCTGTACAACCATCCTGCAAACACAAGGCCTTAGACTACTGAAAAAAATCAACTCCCAAAGTAAATCAATCAAGATATTTACGTGCCACGAAGACAGCAAAAGAACACTAAGCATATCACAATGCAGACAGATATAGTCCTGCTTAATGACCAAATTTAAAACATATGAGGAGACACAGACGTTGGAACAAATAATCAAAGATGTTCATACAACTCTACTTAATAAAATAAGTGGGATGGCAAATGACATAAAAGAGAACAAGAAGATAGTAGAGGAACACAAAGAGGAATTTGAAAGAATAAATAGAAAAATAGCAGAAATCACAGAGATTAAAGATTCTATTGACCAAATACAAAAATACTAGAGGCACACAACACGAGATTTGAAGAGACAGAAGAAAGAATAAGTGATATAGAGGACAGGATAATTGACTTCAAAGACTCAAAATAGCAAATGGCAAAAAAAGATGGAAAAAACTGAATGGGAAATCAGGGAAATGATAGACAAAACAAAGTGCACAAATATAAGAACCACTGATGTCCCAGAAGGAGAAAAGAGGTATAAAGGGCTAGGAAGAGTAGTTGAAGATATAATGGGGGAAAACTTCCCAACCCTCATAAAGAATATAAGCATACAAGTCAGAGAATTCCAACGAACTCCAAACAGAATAAATCCAAATAGGCCTTCCCCAAGACATACACTAATCAATCTGTCAAATGTCGAAGAGAAGCAGAAAATCCTGAAAGTGGCAAGAGAAAAACAATTTACTACATACAAGGGAAATCAAATAAGACTGAGTTCAGACTACTCAACTAGCACTCTGGAGGTGAGAAGGCAGTGGTATGATAAATTCAAGATCCTGAAAGAGAAAGACTTCCAGCCAAGAATTCTGTACCCAGGCAAACTGTCCTTTCAAATTGAGGGAGAGATTAAAGTTTTCACAGACAAAGAAGCCCTGAAGAATCTGTCAACAAGAGACTGGCCCTATAAGAAATACTAAAAGGAGTTCTGCCAGCTAATAAAAAAAGACAGGAGAGGAAGGTCTGGAGGAAGGCATAGAACTGAAGAGTATCACTAAGGGTAATTTAAAGAATACAAAGAGAAAGAGGGAAAAGAATATATAGATCTGACAAATAAAATAAAAGAGATAAGATGGTGGAATCAAGAAACACCTTTTCCCTATGACCAGCAATAGCACTACTTGGTATATACCCAGAAGAGCTGAAAGCAATAATACAAACACACATCTGCACATCGATGTTCATGGCAGCGTTATTCACAATCACCAAAAGATGGAAACAAACCAAATGCCCATCAACAGAAGAGTGGATCACAAAATGTGGTTTAAACATATGATGGAATATTATGCAGCAGTAAGACAAATGACATCCTGAAGCACATGACATGATGGATGAGTCTTGAGGACATAAAGCTGAGTGAAATCAGCCAGACACAAAAGGACAGATACAGTATGATTCCACTTTTATGACCAGCATAAAGGTATAATCAGAGACTTATAATACAGAATACAAGCAACACAGAGATACATAGAAGCTAGAGGTGGGTGAACCATTAGTTAATGAGGTTAAACTCCAATGTAAGGGAATAGATAGGAGCAAAGGTGATTCTCGAGTTGATCTTGAAGTAATATTACCATACTGAAGATGAACAAGATTGAAAGGGGTTGCATGTCTATACCTACACATCCCACTGACTCACACTAGAAATATGAATGAGTTCTTGTAACAATTATTTCAAAGATATGATTCTTGTATAAAGAGTGTTTAAGTCCAGGGTACAGGGGAAAAACTGCTATTGCATGCTATGAGCTATGTTCAAAAGTAAACTATCAGCACTACCACAGCAACAGCAAAGAAATAATAAGGTGAGGGATAAGAGTGAAGAGGAGGTTTAGATCTCCTATTTGGTGAGGGTGTGTTTATTGGTTTTCTGTCTTTTGGGAACAATGAAATTATCTAAAATTGAGAATACTGATGGACTGTGGACTTTGGGCCCTCTACATGATACCCAAGAAATGCAGATGGCTGAAGGATGCACTGATGGAGAAGTAGATTGGTGAACAATGGTGTACACTTATGAACAAAGGCTGTGCAGCTACAAAAAGGAACAACATTGTGAGGCATGCAACAATGTGAATGAACATGTGGGGCATTTGGTGAGACAAAATAAGCCAGAAACAAAAAAACCACAATGGTATGGTCACCTTTAGAAAATGCTTATAAGAAAACAGGGGCCTAGAGTGTAAGCTTTAGAGCAGACACATTAAGTCCGGAGTGCTGATTATTATTTCTGGATTTTGAGAGACTTTCATATATATATAACCTGATATTCAGAGAAAAGAACAAAGCTGAACAGGTTGGGGTTAAGGTAATTTAGAACATAGGGTAAGGAAGACAGTATCTATATTTTAGAACTACACATATTCTTTGAGACCAATGGAAGAATGGTTTATTTGATCTGGAACTGAAATTTTCTGTAGTGATAATCTAATTCAACCTACCTGTATAGCTCATTTGAACAACTGAATAACAGAGAGCACAGAATGAGAAAGAGGTCCCTTGATCCTGTATAGATTATTTTAATGCCTGGAAATATCCTAGAGTATATTAACGAGATAATCAAAAAGTATTGGCAAAGTCCCCTGAGGGAGGGGAGAAAGACTATGGAACTATTAAACCTTATCATCAGGGAATCCCCTGATACTGTGTCAAACTTTAAGGATACCCACATCAATAGGCCATGCCCTCAATCATGAGGCTTACTCTTGTGAAGCTTATGTAAGTAGTCTGGAAGTTTAGACTACCTATAGGCATGCCTAAGAGTTAGTTCTGGAGGACCTCTATTGTTGCTCAGATGTGGCCTCAGTCTCTCTAAGTCCAACTCTGCAAATGAAATCATTGCCTTTCCCCCTACCTGGGACATGACATCCAGGGGTGAAATTCTCCCTGGTGACATGGGAGAGGACTCCCAGGGATGAATCCAGACCTGGCACCATGGGATCAACAATTACATCCTGACCAAATGAGGGAAAAGAAGCGTAATTAAAGTATCAGTGGCAGAGAAAGTTCAAATAGAGTAGAGAGGCTACGCTGGAGACTACTCTTACACAAGATTCAGGTAGACCTTGTTACCTATCATAACCTGCCAATCCCCAACCAGGACCACTCCAGCCAATCCTAAAGAACACCTAGGACAATTTATAAGATTCCACAAGGGTTCCAGGCACTAGAGTCACTTTCCAGAAACCTACAACCTCCAGATGGGTCCCTGGTCCAGATAGGTCCTGAAACCTAGCCCACCCTCTCCAGAACATCAGATAGTTCCATCTCCCTACCCCTTATTAGTGACATGACAGACTCTTCCAATAGTAAAAATTTAGAATTGCCACAGCCTAAACAATGCCAATGAGAGGTATGGAAAGATCAAAGGTGATGGTGGAATTATACATAGATGACAGGACTTAACAAATGAATATGAATGCAGAGTCATTAAATTGATATCTCTTTTAGTCTCCAGTATTTCAGAGCAGCTAGAAGTAAAAACCTAAAATTGTGAAATTGTAACCCATGTCAAACTCTGAAACATGTTCTACAACTAATAGTGGTGCTGTGCTTGGAAATATATAGCTTTTTTGTATATATATTATTGTTCACAAAAAAAAGAAGGTAAAGAAGTCAATTGTGATGATAAAAAAGTATTTAAACCATCTAGCCTCCTATATTCTGGAACAACTAGAAGGAAAAATATGATAGAATCATATGGCAGCCCATGACACACTCTGGGAGCTATCCTGTAATCACTTTTTGAAGAGTGCTTTGAAAATTACTGCTTTTTTATTTCTTTGCTTTGTATATATGTTACACTATACAATAAAAAAAAGTTTTAAAAAAAATCTGTGTGTTTGCCTGTTGTATGTATGTGAGCAGTTGGTTTTATCAGAATCATTGTTGAACTACCTGAAGCATGCCTTTAGAATACTAAATAAAGTGTTAACATCTCTTCGTTGACATTTTTTCATATCCCTCCCCCTCAAACTCAATATTTGCCCAGTAGGTGTCATGCTTTGGATGTTTTAAAGAAAACAATGTGGCCTTCCTTGGAATTACTCAGATCCCCACTGATGGTACATATTAGCATTCTATTATTGTTGCATTGCTGTTTTGCAGCTAGTTTACTAAAGGTACATGCAAGAGTAGCAGTTGGTTAGCAATAGAATTGTTTTGGTATTTTACCGTTCCTTACTATAGCACACTTAGGAAACTTCCCAAATGGGTTGAAGGAATTTGGGGACCTTTCTAGCAACAAAATTGCAAGACATGAAATGTCTGCTGACATTGATATATAAAATCCCTCCCCATCCCTTTTTTTAAATGAAAAAAATAATAATAATACACTTGTGCCACCTGAGTTATTCCTAGGGGCTAGCTCTGGAATGATTTTAGACCTACTTAGTGATTTTTTTAAAACAAGAGAATTTCTCTCTTTAATAGAAAAATCCTTGCTTTAAAAAAATAAATGACCTTGGTGTACAGACTAAGCAGGCCAAATTATAGGTACAGACATATATTCCAACTAGCCTAATGTGTGTATAAAAGAAATGAGTTTGACTATTTTTTAAGAAGTCAATTCTTTTTAGCTTATCTTTTGAGGATTCTGGCTGTTGACATCGCCCCTTTGTACTTAACCTGGAACATTTTTAAATGTAAGTACTTACGATTCTCAGAATCAAAACTAAATAGGACGTCATAAAGTCTTTTTAGGGAATTATTCTTGCTCTAGCTTGTAAATCAAGTTTGGCATTATTGTCAGACTGAATAAAGAGTAAAGTTAAATAGCCACTAACAGGTAAGAGGCTCTTCCTCCTCTGTCTTTAACCCATATTCTCCCACATAATGTAAAAACTGGTAAATGAAACTTTAGTGGCTGTTTAATTTTGTACCCATCTTCATTCTCTTCCTCTTCATTATAACTCTCTCCTGTACCCATACCCACCAAAAAACAAACAAACAAACAAACAAAACTTTCCAAGCTGTTTAAGTATTTATGCATCTGCGCCAGAGCCTTTGACAACAGGAGTTATTCTGTAGTTGTTAAATCACTTTGCAAGAAGGGACTAAGCTGTCAAATTACCTATATTGGTATTGCTGGACTATAAACTTTCTTTACCTGTAATAGGAAGAGGCTGAGTTTTTACCTGGGCTAGATGATCAGCATTTTTTTCTTGTTGTTGTTTAATATAATATAGAACTCCACCATATTTTCTAGGAATATACTCCAAAATATTTTATGAGTATGCAAATTTGTGAAACTACTAGAATATAGATAGTAATGTGGTGAGGTATAGTTTAAATTTAAATGGTCTCTAAAGAGCTTTACTGAATGCCTGGTGATAAGCAGGCAGTGGCAGAGCCATACCAACCTATCTCACTCCTTGGAAACTGGCTCTGCATACAGGCCCTTCCACTTCTGCAGAGCAAATTAGGGCCTCAGAAACGTGTGATTTATTGGTTGTCATTTTTTTTTTTTTTTAGCATAGATTGGGAACAACTGAAAACTCTTAAATCCTCAGCTGGGAGGGGCTGACTATAGCATCAGTAAGTATTTAGCAGAAACTAACTCCATAATGAATGGAATTCAACCCCACACATGGTTTGTTCAAGCACACTTAATAGTCTGTTTTTTAAATGTCTTTTGGAAATATAAGTATTTGAACAAAATTTTTGTTTGTTTTGATACATTCATTTGCTATACCAACCACTGTTTCAGAATTCATCTTTTGAAGCTTGCTTTCATGATCGGTAAAATGAATTTAAGTATTTTGTGTATCACACCAGTCACCCAGATATGTGAGAATAATGTGTTCGTAAAGCATGTTTTTAAAAAACAAAAAAGCTACCAGAGTCTTCCAACCAGGCTCACCTTTTAAACAAGAACCACTCATTGGCCTCGTAATTAGAGAGCCTTTTGGCTAGCATTCCGCAACCTTGCATTAAAACAGGGCAATGTGGGATATTCCATGAAGTAATTAAGGACAAGTCAAAGTAATTACCTGACAACCACCCCAAGAAGCAAATTGGACCAAACATAAAATGAGTTTCAACAAACTTAGATAAATTCAGCATCTATAATAAGTTACTACGGAAAACCCAGGATGAAGAGTGCTCTCCTCCCCCATCCATTTTTAATAGCAACCCTGGATAACGATATTCACCGAGTTCTTCCTCTAGATAAGGCTTGGATCTTCTGCCCACAGGGATGAAATATAAGACTAAATGAGCCACAGATCTGACCAGAAACAGCCATCATGAGCAGGGCCAAGACTAGCAAGAGGCAAACTAGGTACCCAGGGAGCAAAATTTAATTAGGTGTTGACTCTTGGGTCCTGTCCCTTGTTACATTCCTGGCAATGGTAAGAAAAACACAACAATAAGCAAGCCGACCTGCCCACCTGGGAATGAATCAGAAAGGGCAGCATGGCTGAGGGAACCTTTTCAACAAGGATTCCAGGCCAACCATAAGCTTATGGGACCAAATCACAAACAATGAGAAAACTCAGAAAAAGCGAATAAATACCCTGTGCACTGAATATAGTAAAAATTGAATGGTAAGAGCCAACATTTGTAAATTTCTATATGCCAGATGTTTTGCATGCATTAGCTTATTTAATTTTAAAAATAACTTTCTGAAAATAATTATTGTTACTATTAGTAATAAAAGCATTGTTCCCACTTCAGAGGGAAGAAAAGGGAATGTTAGAGAGATTTAGTGAATTGCCGGAGGTCTGAGAACTAGCAAATGGCCATTGCAGCCTATGTTATTACCTTAAAATAAGACTAAGAATCTTTTTTTTTTTTTAAATCAACAGTCCCACATATATAGATGACATTTTCAAACAGAGAGCAGTAAACTCATTAGTATACAAGCTACTGAGAAACCACTTCAAACACCACCCATTGGGCATCTGTACACCTATTTTATGGGAAACTATCTTATCTCACATATTTCCACAACCTGATATTTTCAGGATAATCAGAAAGCACAGACTGTCACCCTGTTAGCCAGACCAAGAAACCGAACTGCCATGTGTGGCTGAAGGGGCAAAGAAATGACCTCAGCCCAGCCCTGGAAGCCGCTCAAGCCATGGCTAATTCCACCAGACCCACAATGGGCTTCAGCAAGCCAAGCCACTGACCTCCACATGCCCGTGAAGCTGAACATGGTGCTGACACAGCGAGGGAGGGGCGGCGGCATGAGGCCATCCAGGCGCATGAGCAGAGCTGGAACGCCAAAGAGCACCAAGTACTTCACGTAGAAGAAGAGCACGTGGGCCAAGGCCAGGCCCCCTGAAAGACAAAGGTGCCCGTTAGACACAGACAAGCGGAGCCACCTCCTCGGAAAGATACGACACCCAGGAACATATCACCCGCTTCCCTTCTTTCCCCTACTTCAGGCAAAAAAATACATGTCCCACATCGGTTTGGATCAATGCAACTTTTGGATTAATCAATACTGTGCCTGGTCTCCTTTACCAAAAATGTGCCAGGCAACAGGACCTCTTGGCAGTCATACCACTTTGTAAAAGTAGTCACACTTTCAGGCATACTCTTCAGAAAAGAGCATGCCTAATGTGTGTGTGTGCATACACGTGTGTATGTGTAGACATATGCATACATATAGACACATATTTAAATATATAAACTATTAGAAAAATTCTTCTCAAATGCTCTCAAAACTCTATATGAGGAAAAAAGAAACCTCTACATGAGGGTCCTGTGATAGTGCAAGGAGCAGCCTGTTGGCACGAGTTGTGTCTTTCCAGGACAGGAGGAATACAGGGTGTGGTCAGCAGGGGGCTGAGAGGTCTGGATCACACACCAGGGCCCTTACCTCCGTCCCTGCACTCTGGGAATGACCTACATCCTGTGTTCCCAGTGCTCTACTGACTAGGACTCTCCTCAGGCTGCCTGCCTGGCCATTTCAGTACCACGGTCCTGGACAGCTGCTGGCCGCATCCACCCTGGCCCTGGCAGAGGGTAAGGAGGGTGAGCTGGAGCAAGAGCCCTAACAAGAAGGCCAAGTGTAAAACACAGAAGGGAGCCCCCAAGAAGATGAGCAGCTGCCACATCCCGTACAACCCCAAGGCCCCTTCTTCCCTGTATGAGAAATTGCAGAGCGCATGGATGCCACTGATCAGGTTCTCTAGCGGGGTAGAGAAGGGAGTGACAGCCCTAACGGAGTACTAGCCAAAAAATGTTATTGTCTGACCTCCTTGAAGCTACACACAATACATAGAGGATCTTTAAAAGAAGTCACAACTGTGGAGTATGTGACTGTAAATGATAGCCCTGGGTCAAAGGAAGCACACACACCATTTTCTGAATATTCAGCCTGGGCAATGGTAGATGGCAGTTTAAACGGGAATGCCATGTGTCCTATGGAGAGAAGACTCTCTCTGTTGCATCTTTTTCCTATTCATGGTCAAATAGGTTGTTCAACAGACTTGAAAACCAGATGGCAATCATACCTGACGGACTGAATATAAAGTTTCAGCATTCTTGGATATGTTGGTAACAGTCCAAAAAAAAAAGCTGACACACACACACAGACGCACATAAACACACATCATGTAGTGGAATTTATGTGCTGGCAAAACATCTTTAAAAGCAGTTGGGATGTGATTACACCAGGAGCCATTGACTGTACACTTAGGATGGATTGTACGGTGTGTTAACAAAACTGTTTAAAAAAAAAGAAAGGGGGAAAAATCAAACCCAGGATTGGAAGAGGTAGAGATCCTGTAGACGTTAACTCAGGGCCCAAATTATCCATCCTTCTTTTGGGAAATGCCTCTGAAGCCTACAGCCTTCATAGTCATATTTCATGCCAGATCACACTCCTTTTTATAAAACTGCGATTAAACTCTTACATTCAATAATGAAAAAACAGAAGCAGCTGGGGACATGATAACCCTCCATGGTGAAACACTCAGCTCCACTGGCTGAGATGGCAATGAAGGGGAACTGTCAACTTCTCCAAAATGAACTGCCAGGCTTTGGTCAGAAAACTTCCACAAGTAGAGAAGACAGAGCATAATTAAGGATAACTAATTAAAGGGCACAATGCTTCAGAGCTGAAATGATCAGCCTAAGGAACTGAAGGTATCAAAGGACCTATGGAAAACTAAAAATGGTTAAGGTCATCCTGAGCTCTTTAGTGTATTAAGCATTAGAAAGTTTCTTTCCCTCTTAGTAGGATGCAAGATGAGACAGAATGTATTGCTTCATGTCTTTGTATTTTTGAGTCTATTTTTGTAAAGTGTCATAGGAAGGTATATGAATTAAATCCACAGCTGAGTCTACATTTTATAAGTTACCATTTTCACACTATCTTCACCATTTCCTGGTATTTTCAGGTAGAACTGGGGTAAAGAAAGGACTGATTTTGTGTAATTATCTAATATAACCTCGTGACTAAATCTAGCTGAAAATAAGGTAACTGAAGATCTTATACCCTCAATACGTATAGGAAGAACAAGCCACTCATTTATTAACATGCAAAAGAGTTTTATTTATCTGTTTCAGAATATTTCTCATAGATTAAGAGGCAAAAAACTGAAATTAATATCTTTCCTTGAAATTTTAAGAACAGGTTCACAAGTGCATAGAAAATAATGATGCATGATGGCTTGTAAAACATTACAATCATAGTTTCTGATTTTTTGTAAAGAAAACTGTGTAGCTACCTGCATATTTAATGATTCTGCCTTCTTGTTATTGATTTTCATGTTCCCCATGAAAGATGCATGGCTCATAATTCTTTTCCTTAACCTAAGTATCGGTCTTTACCTTGTAAGTCTCAGTCTAAGTTTTCAGGGTTAACACTAAGGATTTTGCTACATTCTCTAAGCATAAAACATGTTAGAAGGCAATGTAAGAATATAAATGATTCAGTTGTGCTTAAAGGTTATTGCATACATGAATTTCAGTGGCTTCCATTATGTTAAAAGTCAAAATTTAACTATTTTTCAGTAATTTTTAAAAATTAAGGAAATAGAGGACTTGAACAACACCGTAAGTCAAATAAATAGACCTGACAGACATACAGAACACTTCAGCAGAATATACATTCTTCTCAAGTACACATCGCCATTCTGCAGGACAGATCATAAATTACAACACAAGTTTCAAAAAAGCAGAAAATACTGAATCATACAAAGTATGTTTTCTGACCACAAAGAAATGAAGCTAGAAATCAATAACCGAAAGAACACTGGAAAATTTACAAATATGTGAGAATTTAAGAACACACTCTTAAACAACCAATCAGAGGAGAAATCAGAAAATATTTAGAGATAGATGAAAATGAAATCACAACACTCCAAAGGATGGTGGGAAGATGGTAGAGGAGAAAGTTCCAAGAATTAGTCTTTCCACTAGAACAACTATTAAAACAGGTAAGAACAATCTGATTCAACTATTTCAAAACTCTGGAGTCCAGTAGAACACTGCAGCATCCAGGGAAGAACAGGAGGAAGAGGTTGGTACATTGTGGTAAATAACTGTGCACTGCATTCTCCAGTGGCTACCATCCCCATCCCCCAGTCTCTCAGCTGGCCGGAGGGAGATAATCAACCCTGGCTCCTGGCACACCACCCAGTGCCAGGGAGAGATATAAAAACCGTGTTCCCCAAGATCCAGGGTACATGGCTGATCAGTGATCATTGCTTTTCATTAGATCAAATCACTAGGGACCTAGCTCAGGGGGTGGTCATTGTTTCTCCCAACATGCCCCTATCTTCAACAATTTTCTCTCTGAACAAAAGCAGCTTGAGGCAATGAAAGCAGCGTAAGAAACAATTGTGGTGGATGGCTTAGGGCAAAAGCTTTCCTGCTTTAAGTCCAGTAGTGGATACTTGGGAGAGAGAGAAGGACTGTCTCGTGGGAAGTAGAGGAGACATTCAAACTCATATAATCATGAGACATCCTAAGGCCACTAACAAGTACAGGACAAGACAAAAGACCCAGAAAAGACAAAAATAACCCTACAGTTTGCATTCACCTTGGGAAGACCTTCCTGATAGGAGGGCTGACATTCAAGAAAATCTCTATCCTATCACCAGCTGGTTACAAGCTCAAGAAAGAGACATTTCAAGGAATAATCCAAAAGTTAATATTTTTAAATATTAAAATGTAGAGTATGCAACAGAAAATGACAAGACAAAGAGGAAATGATGGCTCACCCAAAGAGAATAAAAATCCAGAAAACACAAATAAAGAAGACCAGACAATGGACATAATGGATAAAGACAAAAAAAAAGATCTCCAATAACTCAAGGAGATGAAGAAAAGTACAGAGAAAGAATTAAAGGATATCAGTACAATGAAACAACAATATAAGAATCTTAAAAAAGAGAGAGAAACTTTAAAAGGGAATCAAACAGAACAACTGGAGTTGAAAGCCACAGTAACTGATATGTAACGTTCCCAGGATGGTTTCAACAGCAGAATGGAGAAAGCAGAAGAAAGAATCAGTGAAATCTAAGACAAGACAAGTGAAATGAGCAAGGCTGAGAAGCAGAAAGAAAAAAAGGACTTATAACCCAATTTAAAAATGGACAAAAGGCATGAACAGACACTTCTCAGAAGAGGAAATATAAATGGCTAAAAGGCACATAAAAAGATGCTCAACCTCACTGGCTAGTAGGGAAATGCAAACAGAACCACAATGAGATATCATCTCACCCCCACCAGAATGGTCATTATCAAAAAAAAATAATAATAACAAGTGCTAGAGAGGATGTAGAGAAAGAGGCACACTTATCCACTGTTCATGGGAATGTAAAATGGTACAATTGCTGTGGAAGATAGTTTGGCGATTCCTCAGAAAGCAAAGTATAGAATTGCCGTATGATCCAGCAATCCCATTGTTAGGTATCTATTCAGAGGACATGAGGGCAAGGACACAAATGGACATTTTCACAGCATTATTTACAATCGCCAAAAGATGGAAACAGTCTAAATGTCCAACAACAGACGAGTGGCTAAACAAGCTGTGGTATATACATATGATGGAATATTATGCAGCTGTAAGACAGAATAAAGTCATGAAGCATGTAACAACATGGATGGAACTTGAGGACATTATGCTGAGTGAGATTAGCCAGAAACAAAAGGACAAATACTGTATGGTCTCACTAATATGAACTAATATTAATGAGTGAAGTTGGGGAATTTAAGTTAAGAACACAGGTTATCAGGAGATAGAAACAGGGTGGAGATTGGGCAATTGATGCTGAATACAGATTGTGCAACAAGACTGACTGTAAAAATTCAGATATGGATAGCACAATACTACCTGATGGTAGCACAATAATGTAAGTACACTGAATGAAGCTGAGTGTGAGTATGGTTGAGGGAGAAGGGCTGGGGGCACGTATGAAACCAAAAGTTAAGACAGAGGATGAAGACTAAGATGGTATAATTTAGGAATGCCTAGAGTGTAAAATAATGGTGATTAAATGTACAATTTAAAAAATGTTTTTGCACAAAGAAGAACAAAGGAATGTCAGTATTGCAGAGTATTGAAAATAGATAGTATATGGGAAAAAGTACAAACAATGTAAGCTAGGGTCTATAGGCAAATTCCACGGAATGTAACAAAGGCATTACGCCAAAACTAAATGTCCAGCAATGCAACAGTGGCTCAGTGGCAGAATCCTCGCCTGTCATGCTCAAGTTCAAACCTGCCATGCCGGGTTCGATTCCTGGAGCCTGCCCATGCAAAAAAAAAAAAAAAACAACTAAAAACTAAAAAACTAAATGTCAACAGGCAGGGGGACTGGTAAAAGGGTATGGATTCTCTGTGGAAGAAAAGGAAATGTCTTCGGATAGAGTATGGTGGTGAAGGCATGTCTATACCCTTAGGCTGGATTGTATAATGTGTAAATAAAACTATTTAAAAATGGTCGGAAAGAAACAAGTGCTAGAGAAAATGTAGAGAGAAAGAAATGTATCTATTCACTGTCAGTAGGGAAATGAGAGGTGCAGCCCCTTGGAGGGCAGTGTGGTGGTTCCACAGGAGGCTAGGGGTGGGGTTGCCATATGATCCTGAAACCCCATTGCTCAGTATATACCTGGAAGAACTGAATGTGGGGACATGAATGAATCTTTGCACACACTGGTGTTTCTGGCTGCAGCGTTTGTGATCTACAATGAATAGAGTTGGCCTAAGGGTACAACGACTGAGAAATGGAAGGGGGAACTACGGTATATACCTACAATGGACTACTGAGCCACCACAAGAAGGAATGAACTTGCAACTAGATGAATGAACCTTAAGGAGTGTACGTTGAATGAAATGTCAGGGAGAAAAAGACAAATATTATCATGCCTCAATTATACGGATTAACTATAATATAAAAATTCAGTGAACAAAAGTCAAAAGCATGGGTTATCAGGTTGGGGCTTATTGTAAAGGGTCCAAATTGTAAGCTCTACAGCAGTCACATACATTCAGGAGGAATACTGTTAATTCTAAATTCTGAGATACTGAGCTGTTTGTATATGGTATGGTCTTTCCCAGAAACTTCAGGTATTTATATGAAACCTGAGACTCAGAGTCAGAGCTCTGAAGCTATGAAAGTCAGCAGTACCTCATATGGAAACTGCTTCAAAAGTTGAAAAAGTGACCAGACATCGAGTACAAATATGAAGGAAGCTGACCTGGATTGGACTAAGGTAGATCAGAAGACTGGGTAAAGGATGATATCAACCATATTTTAAAATTTCAACCTCTGTGTGAGACCAAAGGGAGAGATACTTGTTTGGTGCAAAATACATATTTTGTGTAGCACATTACCTAATTTAACTAGTATGGTCAGTTTAGTTGAACACCATAAGTACATGGACTCTTGACTAGGGCATGAGATTTTGTTGGTTTGTCCAGGTTAGTGTGATACTCCAATAAATCCCAGAATGATTTGGACAGTGAATCCCTTAGGGGATTCCCTTAGGGACAGTCCCCTTAGGGGAATGGGGAGAAAGAGGGAACGATTCAACTTCCCCATCTGGAGAATTTCTGATATTCTTGCAAGCAGTGGGGACAGCCAAATCAACAGGCCAAGCCCTCAATCTTGGGGTTTGCCCCTATGAAACTTATTCCAACAAAGGATAGGATAAGCCTACTTAAAATGAGACCTAAGAGTCACCCCCAGAGAACCACTCTTGTTGCTCAGATGTGGCCTCTCTCTCTAAGCCAACTCAGCAAGTGAACTCACTGCCCTCCCCCTCTATGTGGGACATAACTTTCCCTGGATGTAACTCTCCCTGGCAGCATGGGACCAAATCCCGGGATGAGCTGGGAGCCAGCATCAAGGGATTGAGAAAACCTTCTCAACCAAAAAGGAGAAGAGAGAAATGAGAAAAAAATAAAGTGTCAGTGGCTGAGAGATTTCAAACAGAGTTGAGAGGTTGTCCTGGAGGTTATTCCCTTTTCAGTTTATGGTGTATTTGAGTGGCTAAAGGGAAGTACCTGAAACTGTAGAGCTGTGTTCCAGTAGTCTTGTTTCTTGAAGATGATTGTATAATGATATAACTTTCAGATGTGACTGTGTGATTGTGAAAACCTTGGGTCTGATGCTCCCTTTATCTAGGGTATGAAGAGATCAGTATAAAATATGAATTAAAAAAAACAAATAATGGGGGAAGAAATGTTAAAGTAAATTGGGTTGATGGAAATACTAGTGGTCAATGAGAGGGAGGGGTAAGGAGTATGGTATATATGACTTTTTTCTTTTTTCATTTCTTTTTCTGGAGTATTGCAAATATTCTAAAAATGATCATGGTGATGAATATACAACTATGTGATGATATTGTGGGCCACTAATTATACACCACATGTGGAACGTTTTATGTTAAGAATGTTTCTGCTCGTATTTTGTTTTATCAATAAAAATATTGGGAAAAAAAGACTTATGAAAAGCAAAAGCATAGGAAAAATCTGTTGAGTAAAAAAATAAGGATAAAAAAATAAATAATACAGGGAGATAAACGGTAAAAAAAATTGGGTAGATTGCAATACTAGCGGTCAATGAGAAGGAGGAGTAAAGAGTACAGGATGTATGCGTTTTTTCTCTGTTCTTTTTATTTCTTTTTCTGGAGTGATGCAAATGTTCTAAAAATTATCACAGTGATGAATACACAACTATGTAATGATACCATGAGCCACTGATTGTATATTATGAATGAACTGTATATGTGTGAAGATTTCTCAACAAAAATATTTTTAAAAAGAGAGAGAGAAAGACATCCAGCAGACTGTCCAGTGTGACAACATATACATTATGGGAATCCAAGAAGGAGAAGGAATAGAGAAAGGGGCAAAAGGAATAGCCACAGAAATAATGTCAGAAAACATCTCACACTTAGTATAAAATGTGAATATGCACATTCAAGAAGCCCACAGATCATCAAACAGGATATACTTGAAAAAAAAAGTCCCAAAAAAAATATGTCCCAAACATGCTAGTCAAACTGTTAAATGCAAAGGACAAGGAGAGTGTTCTGAAGCTGCTAGGGAAAAGCAACATGTTATATACAAGGGAGTCCAATTAGATTAAGCTCCAAAATCTCATCAAAAACCACAGAAGGAAGAAGGCAGTGGACTGAAATACTTAAAGTCTGAAAGAAAACAACTGCCAACCAAAAATTTTATATATGACTTTCCTTTCCAAATAAGGGAGAGATTCAGACATTCACAGATTACAAAAAAAAATTTAAGAAGTTTGTTACCACTAGACCTGCCCTACAAGCAATGCTAAAAGTAGTTGTTCAGATTGAAAGGAAAGAACACTTGGATCCAAGTGGCATTAAGAAATAAAGACTGCCAGCAAAGGTAACCACATGGAAGATTATAAATGCAAGTACTACTGTACCTGCATTATTTGGTATGTACCTCCAAAGCTTACTTCTTACAGGTGCTAAAATGTAAATGCATAAAAAGTAATGACAAATCTATGGTTTGAGACATACACTGTACAAAGATATAATTGGTAACAAGTACAAAAGAAGATGGGGTGATAGAGATATAGGAATGCTGTTATGTTTCTGCTATTGAAGTCAAGTTGATATCAAACAACATATTATTGCTATACATTGAGGATGTAAATTTTAAGCGCAGGGAACAAAAAAGAAAATACATGAAAAAACATATCCAGAAAGAAATGATGGGAAGAGATCAAATATGGTACAATAAAACAATCAAATAAATATGAAAATAGGCATTAATAGGAGAATTAAGAGACAAAAAAAGGTTTAAGACTTACATAGACTAAATAGTACAATGGCAGAAAAAAAGTTCTGCATTATCAGCCATGACTTTAAATCTAAATGGATTAACTCATCGGTCAAAAGGCAGAGATTTGAAGAATGGATTAAAAAAACTATGTGCTGTTCACAAGAGACTCACCTGAAATTCAAAGACATAATTAGTTTGAAAGTGAAGGAAGGGAAAAAATTACCATTCAAGTAGTAACCAAAACAGAGCTGTGGCAGCTATCCTAATATCAGATAAAATAGACTATGAGTAAAAAGTTATGACAAGAGACAAAGAAGATCATTATATACTGGTAAAGGGGTCAACTCAAACAAGAAGATGTAACAATTATAAATATATATGCACTTAACAGCAGAGCCCCAAAATATATCAATCAAGTATTGACAAGCTTGAAGGGAGAAATAGATGATTCTACGTTAACAGGAGACTTCAAAACACCATTTACAATAATTGATTTATCATCTAGATAGAACATCAGTAAGAAAATAGAAGACATGAATGATACTCCAAATCAACAAGATCTAACATTTACATAGAGAACATTTCACCCAACAAAATAAAATATACATTCTTCTCAAACATACATGGATCATTCTCCAGGATAGACGATATCTTAATGAATTAAACAAAACAAGTCTCAACAAACTAAAAAATATTGCACTCATATCATGCATATTCTCTGGCCACAATGGAATGAAGTGAGAAATCAGTAACACAGGGAGAAACAGAAAACTCACAAATATGTTTGTGCTGTTTTGAATCTGCTGTGTACCCCAGAAAAGCCATGTCCTTTAATCCTCATTCAATATTAATGAATGGCCCTTTTAATTGTTTCCCTGGAGATGTAACCCACCCATTCAAGGTGGGGTTGCTTACTGGAGCCCTTTAGGAGGGAACCATTTTGGAAAAAGCTTTAGAGCCCGTGTAGCTAGAGCCCTTTAAAGACGAAGATGGAAAATGTCTCCAGGGCAGCTTCATGAAACAAGAAGCCAGGAGAGAAAGCTAACAGACTTCACCATGTGTCATTCCAGCTGAGAGACCCTGAACTTCACTGGCCTTCTTGAACCAAGGTATCTTTTCCTGGATAGATATTTGGACATTTTCATAGCCATGCCTTAATTTGCACATTTTCACAGCCTTAGAATTGTAGACTTGTAACTTATTAAATTCCCCTTTTAAAAGCCATTCCATTTCTGTATATCAGATTCTGGCAGCTTTCAAACTAGAACAATGTGGAAATTAAAGAACATACTCTTAACCAATGTGTTGCTAATTAGGGAAGGGAAACTAGGAAAGACCTAAGGTGAATTAAAATGAAAACCCAACATACCAAAATTTACGGAATGCAGCAAGGGAGTGCAGAGGAAATTTATAGCTCTAAATACTTACATTAAAAAAGAAGAAAGTGGGCGGCCCACGGTGGCTCAGCAGGCAGAGTTCTCGCCTGCCATGCCAGAGACCTGGGTTCAATTCCCAGTGTCTGCCCATGTGAAAAAATAAAAAAAGAGATGAACAAGAAAGATATCAAATCAGAAACCTAAACTCGGAATTGGGGGAACTAGAGAAAGAAGAATAAATTGAACCCAAAGCAAGCAGAAGAAACAAAATAAAGGTAGAGCAGAGATAAATTAAATAGAGAATAAAGAGCAATAGACAGAATCAACAAAATCAAAAGTCTGTTCTTTGAAAAGATCAATGAAATTGACAAACCTTTAATTAGTCTGATGAAGAAAAAAACAGAGGACAGCAATAATTAAAATCAGAAATTAAAAGTGAGCAATTGCAACAGACCCCACTAAAATAAAAAGGAATATAAGAGGATACTATGGACAGCAGTAAACCAAAATATCAGATAATCTAGATTAAATGGACAAATTCTTAGAAACACACAAGCACTCTACACTGACTGAAGAAAAAATAGATCTCAATAAACCAGTAATTAGTAAAGAGATTGAATCAGCATAAAAAACCTCCCAACATGAAATATCTGAGGGCCAACTGGTTTCTGAGGAGAAATACACCAAATATTCCATTAAAAAATAAATACCAATTCTGCTCAAATTCTCCCACAAAATCGAAGAGGAGGGAACACTCCCTAATTCATTCTTCATACCAAACATCATCTTCATACCAAAGTCAGATAAAGATACCACAAGAAAAGAAAGTTACAGACCAATATCTCTTATGAATATAGATCCAAAAATCCCCAACAAACCAATGAACCAAATCCAAAAGCGCATTAAAAGAATTATACACCATGATTAAGGTGGATTTAACCCTGATATGCATGGTTGGTTCAACGTAAGAAAATCAATTAATATACTGTTCCATATTAACAGAATGAAGAAAAAATGATCAGCTCAACTGATGCAATAAAAGTATTTGACAAAACCCAGCACCCCTTCTTAAATGAAAACATGCAGAAAATAAGTGATAGAAAGAAACATCTTCAATGTGAAAAATGCACAGCTCAACGCATCACACTCCATAAGGAAAGACTGAAAACTGTCCCCTAAGATCAGGAACAAGACAAGAATGTCCATGGTCACCACTGTGCATTGGATTGGAAGTTCTAACCAGAGTAATTAGGCAAGAAAAAGAAAAGACATGCAAATTGGAAAAGAAGAAGTTAAACTTGGCCTATTTGCAGATGACATATCCTACACACAGAAAATCTGAGGGAAAAATCCATAAAAACCATTCTAGAGCTGATAAACGAATTCACTTAAGTGGCAGGGTACAACAGCAACACCCAAAAATCAGTTGCAGTTGTATGCCCTGGTGATGAACAATTGGAAGAAAAAAAAAAATCAAGAAAAAAATTCCATTCACAATAGCAACTAAAAGAATCAAATATCTAGGAATAAATCTAATCAAGGATATAAAGACCTTCTACACAGAAAACTATAAGACATTGCTAAAAGAAATTGAAGAAGACCTAAATAAATGGAAGGATATTCCATGTTCATGGACTGGGAAACTAGATATTCTTAAGGATGTAAATTTTACCTGAAGCAATTTACAGATTCAAAGCAATCCCAATCAAGATTCCAACAGTCTTGTTTGTAGAAATGGAAAAGCCAAATAGCCAAAGCCATCTTGGAAAAAAAAGAACGAATTTGAAGGATGCACACTTCCCAATCTTAAAACATATTAAAATCCACACTAATCTAAACAGCATGGTATTAGCACAAGGTCAGACATAACGAGAAGAGGGAGACAGGGAAGAGGACAAAGCAACATAGCTGAAGGTC
Source organism: Myrmecophaga tridactyla (assembly GCA_004026745.1). NCBI lineage: Eukaryota > Metazoa > Chordata > Mammalia > Pilosa > Myrmecophagidae > Myrmecophaga > Myrmecophaga tridactyla. The sequence goes on from PVIY010009552.1 coordinate 69,581, forward strand.
GGGGTACGACTTTCAGAAATGGCAGAGGGAAGAGGAATGGCCAATACTCCATTCTAAGTTGTTTGTGTGGCTAGCTCCCAAAGATATATTAAAATCCCCTTGAGAGTCCAGAGCTCCATTCTCACATTTTGACTCTCTCATTTTTGATAAGAAGGCAAAGACCACTCAACTGGGAAAGAAGAGTCTCTTCAAAAATGTTGCTGGGAAAACAATCTCCACATGCAAAAGAATGAATTTAGACCCTTACCTCTTTTGACATATAAAAATTAATTCAGCATGGATCAAAGACATAAATAAAAGAGTTAAAAATATAAAACACTTAGAAGATAACACAGGGGCAAATCTTCCTGACATTAAATTTAGCAATGGATACTTAGATACAACACCAAAAACAGGAACAACAAAAGATAAATTTGACTTCAGCAAAATTAAAAACTTTTATGCATCAAAGGTATTATCAGGAAAGTAAAAGGAAAACCTACAGAATGGGAGAAAATAATTACAATTCAGAAATCTAATAAGGGCTTCATATCCAGACTATATAAAGAACTCTTACAACTCAACCAAAAAAGCAATCCAATTTAAAAAGGAGCAAAGACATTTATCCAAAGAGGATCTACAAATGGCCCATAAGCACAAATGCAAATCAGAACCACAATGAGATACAAATTATACCCTTAAGATGGAGGTTTTTTGTGGGTTTTTTTTTAATGAAAAATAAAAAAGTGGTAGAGAGGATGTGGAGATATTTGAACCCTTGTGTTTTGCTGGAGGGAATGTAAAATGGTACAGTACAGCCACTGTGAAAAGCAGAATTCAAATGCAGAATTACCATATGACCCAGAAATTCTACTCTTAGGGTATATACCCAAAGAAACTGAAAGCAAGAACTCAAATAGACATTTTTACTCCAATGGTCACAGCAGCATTATTCACAATAGCCAAAAAGTGGAAACTCAAGTGTCCATCAACAGATGTATGGACAAAGAAAAATGTGGTACATACACACAATGAAATATAATTCAGCTGTAAGAAGGAACAAGGTTGTGAGATATTCTACAACATGGATGAACCTTGAAAACATTATCATGAGTGAAATAAGTAAGCCACATAAGGATAAACACTGCATGATTTCACTTTACATGAAGTATTTATAAATAGCAAATTCATAGAGACTGAAATTAAATTAGAGGTTACCAGGGAATGTGGGAAGGGGATTAGGGACAGTTGTTACTTGGTGGGTAGAGAGTGTTAATAAATTTTGGAAATCTATAAATAAAATTAATTTTTTAATTTATTGGGTTTTTGTATTTAAAAGATTCTCTCATTAGCAAGAGTTCCAACTGCTTTTACCTACCTTCACCTTCCACCCCCAAAAAAGCCATACCTGAGTTCATATACTATGCTCATCCTTGACATTCATTCATTCAACTAGCATGTACTGGTGCCTGATTACCAGAATCCCTAGTTACATGCTGTTTTAGTTTATTAAGCCCAAGTCACATGGAGAGGCCACATGATGGTTCTCGAGTGAACAGTCCCCACTGAGTTCCCAGCTGACAGCCAGAATCAACTGCCAACCTTGGACACCTCACCAATTTGAACCTGTAGGTGACTGTAGGTACAGCCAACACCTGACTGCAACTACAGGAGAAACCCCAAGCAAGAACTGCCCAGCCAACTCCAGTTAACCAACAAAACAGTGAGAGAAAATAATGTGTTCCTTTCAAGCTTGCAAGTTTTGGAATGGTTTGTTATTCAGCAACAGTTAACTGTAACAGAAGAAAATGAATGAAATGAGAAAAAAAAAATGTAGAGCAGGGTAAGGGAACTCAGAATTGCTGACATGGTTAGTGCTACTATTTTTTAAATGGGAATCAGGTAGTCCTCACTGAGAAGAGGACATCTTGGGAAGAGCAAAAACTTGGAGGTGAGGGGACTGAACCATGCAGCCACCTGCTCCCTCTTGGCTCTCAGCATACTTTGTTCTTGTGGTTTCTGCTGTGGTTATCACATCAGACCATGGTTGTACATGTCTCCTATCCTACTACAGCACAAGTCCCTTGGGATCAGGAACAGATCTAATATCTGCCACAGAATTGATGATTAATAAATGTTCCCTTGAAAAGTAACTGAATTAATAATTCACCTTGTGGAATGAAGATCAGAGACCTGGAATTCTCAGCATCAAGAAAATCAGTGAGAAGGGGAAAACAAGAAAAAGAAGAGTCGTAGCACTATCTATATTTGCTACCATTCTGAAGTTACTGAACGTGTGGTTCACTCTGGCTACTAGGAGGCCACCTGCAGTTGGAAGTGCTTCAAACTCGACTTGTCCAAAAGAGGATTCAACTTTTTCCCCGCAAAACCAAAAACAGAACAGACTTCCAAGACAGGAGATTAAAGTTAAATGCGAAGAAGAATTTGAGGGATGATGAGGACCAAGTAAAGACTCCAAAAATGGTGTTCCTTGGAGTTTAGTCCTTCCCAGATTGACATACCTACTTACTCACCTCTCCCTTATTCTCTGTACATTTAATATAACCCGCCACAATTTAAAATGACATAAAGCAGCTACAGATTGGCTCCCATTTGGTGTCCACCCTCCTTTCAGGCCTAGTTCTCAAATGAGTAGCTAGAGAGTTCCCCTTTTTTTTTTTTTTAAACTTTTTATTAATTAAAAAACTTAACAAAAGAACATTAATATA
>PVIY010009553.1:0-29165 GCA_004026745.1 Myrmecophaga tridactyla
ACATGGATACTGAATTTTTTAGATACAACTCCTCCATCCATTGAAATAATAGGATTTTTCTCATACCTATTAATGTATTCCATTTCTTTGATTGATTTTCAAATGTTTGACCAACCTTGACTTCCTGGACCCAAGGAAGTCCTGAGGTAGTCGTGTAACCCTGATGAATTATCATTTTATATGTCCCCAAATTCAGTTTGTTAATGCTTCATTTATGATTATTGATATATATTCAAAAGAAGACATGGCATGTAATTTCTCTTATTGAATTTTGTTATCAATGTAATGCATGTGATGCCAAATTGGTTGAGAGATACTTCCTAATTTTTTTTAAAAGTTTCTGAAAGCCATTTGAGCTTGGAAGTATTTTTCTGGGGTGTGGGGAGACATTTTAAAATTATGGATTTAATTCATTTCATAGATTCAGGACTATATCAGTCTTTTTTGTTTGCTCCCAGTTTTGATGAGTTGCATTATTCTAGTCAATGTGTTCATTAAAATCCAGTTAGCATAGGTTGTTTATTGTATACTCTTATGATACTTAAATGTCCATAAGGTTTGTAGTGATAGTCCTTTTCTGATTCTATATTCCTTATGTCTTTTTGCTTTTATCTACTTTTATATACAATAAATTACGTAGTGATATGCAGGTATATAGTGATTTATTAGTCATTTCAAGAAAAAAACTTTCTTGGGAGAAGAGGTAATATTTTTTTGTAAAAATATTAAACTTAAAAAAAGTGGTTGAAATGTAAAGGAAACTTTTGACTTTGCAGATCTGCCGAAAGGGTTGCCTATTGATTGGTGAGGGTCTGTAAAGTGTTTCTTACTGGTCTGAGATGCAATACGTATTAGTAATTAAAAGTGAGTGTTGGGAAACTTACACTGAAATTTGATGTTCTTGTGGAATCCAAGGGTGTCATTAGTTCTAAAAGAGATTTTATGTAAACAACTTTAAAATAGTTTCAACTCATGGAAACAAATGAATAGACACCCAAAACACATAAATACAAATATTCGTGTATACTTTTGATCTCAAGTAAAATTTTGAAGTTAAATCAAAATTTATAACAGATGGAGGTCAAACGTATGTGTTAGGGAATTGGAAATCATAAAAGAAAAACAACTTGAAATTTCTAAAGGGGATTGGGATGGATATGGAATTTGAAATTAAACTTAATTTTTTTTGCTTCTGCTTATCGTAGAGTGGAGGAAAGAACATCAACTTGTTATCATACTAATTTGAATCACAGCTCTGTTATTTATAAGGTCATTATGATCTTGGGTAGGTTACTTAAATGCTTTAAACATCAATTGCACATCTATGAACTCTATATTCTACATATCCCAATATTGATTTCAGTGTGTTGTTTGTAAGATTAAATGACCTAAGATATATAATTAATGTGGTGTTTGATACAATTATAGGTGCTCAATAAGTGGTAGCTATTTGTTGTGGTGGTTGTAATAGTGACATTTATAATGTTTGTTGGTGGCAATGTTCTTGAGTCTGGTTATGAACAAATATACTGCTAGCTGTTAAGATATCTGTTATGATATACCATTTGTGTATAATATATTTATAAAGGACTTTTTTGGTTAAAAACTGTTTTTAAAAATTTGTTATTTTTCTTTTGGTATCAACAACAGGTCTGTGAATTAGGTAGGCAAATAGGAAACAATTATGTTGTGAAATGCTGCTTTATTATAGAGATGATAAAACTAAGTTTTCTTAGGCAAACGGTTTCCTAAAATCATATGGTTAGTATGCTTTTATTCTAGAGAGAAGAGAAAAATAAAAATAGTGCTTTGAATTTTGAAAATACAGCTGAAATTACAAATACAATAATTCACAGATAAAGAGATGTGAAAAATGGAATGGTGGAGTTTAGGAGTGAAACTAAGGATGACCATATATATTCAGCCAGAATGAGACCCATGTTAGAAGCAGAATGTAGAATAGATGCTGTTAAAATGTAGTCAGGGACATATAGAAGGTGCTTGAGAAAATTTCATAAGACTGAATGGAGAAGAACTAAGAGTTAAAAATGATTCAAAAAAAGTTAACAGAGATAGAAAACAAGGTGGAATTCAATATATTAATAATTACTCTTGTTGAAGGAAAGAATACATACACTTAATAAGACTCTTGTTCTAGTTTGCTAGCTGCTGGAATGCAACACATCAGAGATGGACTGGTTTTTAATAAGAGGGGATTTATTTAGTTAAAAATGTATAGTTCTTCAGAGGAAAGGCAGCTAACTTTCAACTGAAGTTCTTTCTTATGCAGGAAGGCACAGAGCGATCTCTGCTGGCCTTCTCTCCAGGCCTCTGGGTTCCAACATCTTTCCCCAGGGTGATTCCTTTCTGCATCTCCACAGGCCTGGGCTGGGCTGCAAATGCTGAGATGAGGTATGCTGAGCTTCTTGGGCTGTGCTACATTGATCTCTCTCATTTAAGCACTCAGCCAATTAAATCAAACATTCATTGCAGCAGGCATGACTTCTTGCCGACTACAGATGTAATCAACCACAGAGGAGGCTCACATGCCATTGGCTCATGTCCGCAGCTGTAGAACTAGGCACCTTCACCTAGCCAAGTTGACACTTGAACCTAATTACCACATGTCCACCCCTTGTCACCTTGGCAACTATACACATCACCTTAAATGATACTAAAGTGACAAAAATTCTCTTCTGGCTCTGGACCTATGAATCTCAAAACAACTTATCTGGTGACCATATGCAAAGGAGCACATTCACAAAACAAGTTATCTGGTGACAATATGCAAAGGAGGTTCAGGTTTTCATTTCCATAGAGAGAAATTGGAAGACACTCTGGAGTCACAAAACCCAAACAGTTCTGAAAACCTGCAGGGCAAACTCCATTGGATTTTAAAGTCTGAAAGTAATTTATCCTTTGGCTTAGAAAGTGGCAGACTCACCCTTTTCAAGGGCTATGCAGTGGGCCACCTCTTTCTGAATCAACCTCGAGGGACATTGCAGAGACCATCTTTTTCTCAGCTCCACCCTCTCCAAGCATTGGGGCCATGCCTGGGCTCTCTGCCATTTCTGGGGCACACACTTAACACCTCCCTTTGGTGGCAGCCAGGCTCTCCCCAGTCCCCAAGGAGGATGCTGTACCTTCTCCAAGGCCTGAGGCTGCATGACTCTTCCATTGCAATGAGGTGGGAGACTCATCCTCTGCCTTCAGGGAAAACTCACCCTCTCCATGTATATGAGTGGGTCCACTCTCCCTGCTGGGGTTTCTTGGCTTCATACCTGAACTTCTATGAGTCTCACCCTTCAAAGTCCAATTTGTCCCTTCTGTGTCCCCCTTTGTCCAGATTGGCAGTGATTCTGTTTACACCAACAGTCTCTTCAAGCACTCCAGGACTTCTCCATCATCCTCTTCACAATTCCTTCAAAATCTTCCCCTTACTCATCCAAAAAACTGGTCCAACATGACCGGTATTTGCAAACTGCAGCAGCACCCCACTTCTGCTACCAAATCTGTTCTAGTTTGCTGGCTGGTGGTATGCAACACACCAGAGATGAATTGGCTTTTAATAAAAGGGGATTTATTTAGTTAAAAATGTATAGCTTTTCAGAGGAAAGGCAGCTAACTTTCAACTGGGGTTCTTTCTTACATGGGAAAGCACAGGGTGATCTCTACTGGCCTTCTCTCCAGGCCTCTGGGTTCCAACAAGTTTCCCTGGGGTGATTCCTTTCTGCATCTCCAAAGACCTGGGCTAAGCTGCAAGTGCTGAGATGAGGTACGCTGAGCTGCTTGGGCTGTGCTACATTGACCTCTCTCGTGTAAGCATCCACTCAATTAAATCAAACATCATTTATTGCAGCAGGCATGCCTTCTTGCTGACTGCAGATGCAAGCAGCAGCATATGAGGTTCACATGCCATTGGCTCATGTCCACAGCAGTAGAACTATGTACTTTCACCTGGCCAAGTTGACACTTGAACCTAACCACCACAACTCTCAAATGTATTGTCATAAAAAGCATGCTATATCTTAAGACAGAAAAATATTACAGATAATAAATATTTAGATGTAGCCTAATTCATTTAGTAAACTTCAGAGGAAATAAAAGTCTTATAGAAATCCAGGTAGAAAAAGCAAGGGGGAAAATGTGAGGTTGGATTCAGTGGATAAATATCTACAGATTTCTATAGGAGTAAAAAGGAGTTATAACAATTTTATACCAAGCCAAACTGCCATTCAGGTGAAATGAAAGGTATTATTAAATGTAAAAGTGAGGAATAGAATGCTTGTAAATGTTCTCTAAAAATGACTTGATGATGGAATTAAATGGCACTAAATAAAGGACTCAGGGATGGGGAAGCATTGGTATGAAAATCTGAAGGTAAGCAAGGGATCCATTTAAATGTATAAATAAGTTTTTAAAAATAAAGATTTTGGTTACAGACTAGAATGTAACTATAAATCTTGACAATGTAAAATGGTTACAACTAAAAACTCTGCAGAGGGACAGGGAAAAGGGGATTAGAAAAGCAAGAAATGATACCAATTTCTTTGTCTTTCATAGTTGAAACTCAAACACAACATCTAAAGTCGGTAAGTCAATAAATAGAAGTTGAAGCATATAATTTAAAGTTATAAAAAATTTCAAAAAGAGACTTTGATTGTTTGGAGCTATGTACCCCAGAAGAGCATGTTCTTAAGCAATCCATTCCTGGGGGTGTGAGCCCATTGTATGTAGGAAGTTTGGTGATGTTACTTCAGTTATGTTGTGACTCAGTCCAATCAGGATTGGTCTTAATCCTGTTACTGGAGACCTATATAAGCAGAATGAAATTCAGGCAGATGAAGAGAAAGTCATGGGAAGAAAAAAGCTGAAGATCAATGGAACCCAGAAGAGAAGAGAGAGACCAAGAGAGGCCACCAGGTGCCAGGTGCATTGCTGTGATGGTTAGGTTCTGGTATCAACTTGGCCAAGTGAGATGCCCAGTTGTCTGGTCAGATAAGCACTGACCATTGCTGCAAGGATATTTCATGGCTAGTTGTTAAACCAGAGGCTGGTGTATTAAATCATCAGTCAGTTTATGCGTCTGTGACTGATTGCATCTGCAATCAACTAAGGCATGTCTCCCAACAACAAGATAATACAATCAGCTAAAGTCTTTTATGGAAGAAGAGAAACTTTTTCACTGCTTTTTTAGCCAGTGAGCTTCTCCTTTGGCATTTGTCCAGACCCTTCTTTGGAACTGACACCTTCATGGCCTGCCCTGCAAATTTTGGACTCACCTTTATAAATCTCATATTTACAGATATTACCTGTTGATTCTGTTTCTCTAGAGAACCCTGACTAATACAGTTTGGTACTGGGAATGAATCTTGAGAAACAGAATCTTAAAAATGAGTTTTTACAATTGTTTTTCTACTTTGGTTAAACTCAGAGGCACTAATGACTCTGTTTTCAATAATCAAGATGGCACTGACAGTCCATGAGGTGAGTTAGTAAAGGAGACACTCAAAATATCACCATTAGATTCTGATAATTGTATGCCTATATGAGACAAGGGTCTTGGTGAGAGTGTTTTTGACACCTTTACAGTTTTGTGGAATTAAGAGGTATTAATGATGTTGGCTTTTTGTTGTTAGATATGCTGGATACAGCTGTGAAGGAAAGGGATGAGCTGAAGGCTTCAAATTTGAAACTTAAGTGCCATATGCATGATATAAAAGTTTCAATGTTTACCCTGAAAGAAAATTTTCTTTCCGCATGGTCGCAGACTTGAGATCTCTGAAAAGCAGACACAGAAACTCAGTGTGCAAGAGGCAGATTTACACTGTAAACTAAAATATCAACCTTGAAGTGTGTCTGCTGTTAACATATGGGCTTTAATTGGCAAAGAATGGTATCCTGAAACGTAGAATGGAGATATATGGCTTGATAATGATGGTGATGGGGAAATGGAACCCCTGGAATCTGCTGAGCCTTTGGTAGATATACTCATAATGGACTGCCCTGAGGGTAGATCTTATCGACCTCCAACCTGCTTAGAGGAAACAGCTTCCTGGCCTCCAGTCTGCCAAGAGGAATCTGCCGTCTAACCTCCACCTAACACTATTAATCCTTCAGTGCCTGCTAACCCTGTAACCACCTCCCTTGGGGAAATAGCCTTCACTCCTCTGTCTGAAGTAACTAATCTGGTTTCATCAGATAAAACTGCAACTAAATGCCCTGAGATAATTGGCTTGAAGGACACTTCTATTTCTTTTGGTGACCCACACTCACCACCCCTCTTTATTTCAAGACCTATCACTTGACTAAAGTCCCAACAGGCCCTGAAAGGTGAGGTACAAAGTGTGACCCATGAGAGGCAAGCTAAGCTCTAAAATAACATCATGAGTTTTCTAATCTTTTGACAGAAATCAGGGGAATATATGGGAATAGATATTAAGGGTATGGAATAATGGTGGAAGGAAAAAAGTTGGATATATTTAATGGTGGAAGGAATATAAAGGAATATCAAGCTAAATTTATTGATATGGGCCCACTAAGCAGAGATTCTTCATTCAATGCTGTAGCTCAAGAGGTTAGAAAGGGCATTAACAGTTTGTTTGGATGGCTGGCTAAAACTTGGATCTAAAGGTGGACGACATTACCTGAGGTTGAAATGTCATAACTGCCCTGGTGTAGTGTAGATGAGGGGATGCAGAGGCTTAAAGAGATGGGGATGTTGGAGTGGATTTATCATGGAAGACTTGCTCACACACCCCAGGAGTGTCCAGAGGACACATTGTTATCAGAACTTTGAGAAATAAATTTGTGAAACTAGCCCCATCATCCTGGAACAGCTCTGTAGTCACCCTTCTCTGTAGGTCAGATGTTACTGTGGGAACTGCTGTCACTGAGCTGGAATCCTTAAACACAATGGGGATGATCAGATCCTGAGTTGGCAGAAGCCAGGTGGTGACAGTTAATCACCATAGACAAGGTGGACATGGCCACCATAATGGACAGCAGACTCAAAGCAGCAGTCAAAATAATCTGACTCACAGAGGCTTTTGGTATTGGCTAGTGTATCATGGGGTTCCTAGAGGTAAAATAGATGGGCAGTCTATGAAATTCTTGTTTGAGCTGTATAAGCAGAAGAATTCTAGGTTAAATGAACAGAAGTCTAATTTGAATTACAAAAACAGAGAGTCATGGCCCCTTAATCATGCCCCAGAATTGAGACAGTTTACAGATGCAGAGCTCCTTGAATGAAGGGAGGGCCAGGTACCCTTGGGGAAGGACCCTTTTACACTGCCCAAAATTTAAACTGTTAACCTTCTTCCAAGCCTTTCCCAAGGAGACCCATAGTCTTTTACCAGGATGAATGTGCATGGGAAAAAGGAAATGATAATATATTTTGAGGGTTATTAGACACTGGCTCAGAAGTGACAGTAATTCCAGGAGAACCAAAACATCACTGTGGTCCATCACTCAGAGTAGGGGCTTATGGAAGTCAGGTGATTGATAGAGTTTTAGGTCAGGTCCATCTCACAGGGGGTTCAGTGTGTCTCCAGACCCATTGTATGGCCATTTCCCCAGTTCTGGAATGCATAATTGAAACCAACATACTAAACAACTGGCAGAATCCCCACATTGGTTCTCTGACTCATGGAATGAGGGCTGTTATGGTAGGAAAGGCCAAGTGGAAGCCACTAGAACTGCCCCTACCAGAAAAATAGTAAATCAGAAGCAATACCATATTACTGGAGGGAATGCAGAGATTAGTGCCACTCTTAAGGACTTGTATGATACAGGGGTGGTGATTCCCACCACATCTGCATTCAAGGTTCCGATTTGGCCTGTGCAGAAAATACATGGGTTTTGGAGAATAACAGTGAATTATCATGAACTTAACCAGGTGGTGATTCCAATTTCAGCTGCTGTTGCAGATGTGGTATCATTGCTTGAGCAAATCAACCCATTGTCTGATACCTGGTATGCAGCTATTGATCTGGCAAACGCTTTTTCTCAATAGCTGTCAGTGAAGACCATCAGAAACAGTTTGCATTCAGCTGGCAAGGCCAGCAGTATACCTTCACTCTCCTGCCTCAGGGGTATATCAACTCTCCAGCCCTGTGTCAAAATTTTGTTTGCAGCGACCTTGATTGTTTCTTCCTCGTACAAGGCATCACACTGGTCCATTATATTGATGATATCATATTGATTGGACCTTGTGAGCAAAAAGTAGCAAATACTCTATACTTGTTGGTAAGGTATTTTCATGTCAGGGGATGGGAGATAAACACCAACAAAAATACAGGGGACTTCCACCTCCATGAAATTTCTAGGTGTCCAGTGGTATGGGACATATCAAGATATCCCTTCAAGGTGAAGAATGAGCTCTTGCATCTGGTACCTCCTATGACCAAAACAAAACAAAACAAAACAAAAAAGGCACAATGCCCAGTTGGCCTCTTTGGATTGTGAAGACAACATATTCCTCATTTGGGTTTGCTACGCTGGTCCATTTACTGAGTGATCAGAAAAGCTGCCAGTTTTGAGTGTGGACCAGAACAAGAGGAGACTCTGTGACAAGTCCAGGCTTCTATACAAGCTACTCTGTGACTTGGGCCATATGATCCAGCAGATCCAATGGTGCTGGAAGTGTCAGTGGTGAATAGAGATGCTCTCTGGAGCCTTTGGCAGGCCTCTATAGGAGAATCACCACATAGACCCTTAGGATTTTGGACCAAAGCCTTATCATCTGCTTCAGATAACTACTGTCCTTTTGAGAAACAGCCTTCAGCCTGCTACTGGACCTTAATAGAGACTGAACACTTAACCATGGGCCACCAAGTTACCGTGAGACCCGAGTTGCCTATCATGAGCTGGGTGTTATCTGACCCATTAAACCATAAAGTTGGTGTGTGGAGCAGCACTCCATCATAAAATGAAAATGGTACATAAGAGATACAGCTTGAGCAGGTCCTGAAGGCACAAGGAAATTACATGAGAAAGTGGCCCAAACACCCAAAGCCCCCACTCCTGCCACATTATCTTCTCTTTTCCATACCAGGGCTATGGCTTCTTGGGGAGTTCCTTACAGTCAGTTGACTGAGGAAGAGGAAACTTGGACCTAGTTTACAGATGGTTCTGCACGATATTCAGGGACCATCTGGAAGTGGACAACTGCAGCACTACAAACTTTTCTGAGATGTCCTTAATGGACAGTGGTGATCCTTCCAGTGAATGGAACTTTGAGCAGTGTACCTGCTTGCTCATTTTGTTTGGAAGGAGAACTAGCCAGAGGTGTTTTTGTGTATGACCCATGGACTATTGCTAATGGTTTGCTAGATGGTCAGGGACTTAGAAGGAGCATGATTAGAAAATTGGTAACAAGATGTCTGGGGAACAGGTATGTGGATAGACTTTTCTGAGTGGGCAAAGATAATGAAGATATTTGTGTCCCATGTGAATGCCTATCAGAGGGTAGTTTAAGCAGTGGAAGGCTTTAATAATCAAACGGATAAGATGACCCATCCTGTGAATACAAGTCATCCTCTTTCCTCAGTCACTTCTGCCATTGCCCATGGGGCTCATGAACAAAGTTGGCATGGTGGTAGGGTTGGAGGTTATGCATGGGTTCAGCAGCATGGACTTCCACTCACCAAGGCTGGCCTGGTGATGGCCACTGCTGAGTGACATTCTATTAGTAACTCAGTTCCCATTATGGCATCATTCCCCAAGGTGATCAGCCTGCTATATAGTGGCAGGTTGATTATATTAGCCTACTTCCATCATGGAAGAGGCAGCTATTTGTTCTAAATGAAATAGACACATACTCTGGATATGGGTTTGCCTTCCCTGCATGCAATGCCTCCACAAAAGGTACTATCTGTGGACTTACAGAATGCCTTATCCACTATCATGGCATTTCACACAGCATTGCTTCTGATTAAAGTACCCACTTTACAGCAAATGAAGTGCAGGAAGGGGCACATGCACATGGAATTCTCTGGTCTTATCATTTTCCCCATCATCCAGAGGTAGCTGGGTAGATAGAATGGTGGGTTGGCCTTTTGAAGACCCAATTATGGTGCCAACTAAGTGGCAATACCTTGCAAGGCTGGGACAGTGTTCTCCAGGAGGCTTTGTATGCTCTGAGTCAGCATCCACTATATTGTGCTGTTTCTCCCATAGCCAGGATTCACTGGTCCAAGAATCAAGGGGTGGGAATGGGAGTGGCATTATTCACCATCACCCCTAACGATCCAGTAGGGAAGTTTTTGCTTCCAGTCCCTAAAACCTTAAGCTCTGCTGGTCTACAGGGCTTAGTTCCAAAAGGGGGAGTGCTCCTGCCAGGAGACATAACAATGATTCCATTGAACTGGAAGTTAAGACTTCCACCTGGCCACTGGGTGCTTCTCCATGCCACTGCATCAACAGGCATGAAAAGGGATTACTGTTCTGTTTGGGGTGATTGATCCAAAGTATCAAGAGGAAATAGGACTGCAAGTACACAATGGAGGTAAAGAAGAGTTTTCCTGGAATACAGGAGATCGCCTAGGGCATCTTCTAGTACTGCCATGCCCTGTGATTAAAGTCAATGGAAAACTGCAACAACCCAATCCAGGCAGGCTACCAATGGCCCAGAAACTTCGGAAATGAAGGTTTGTGTCACGCCATCTCACAAAGAACCACGACCAGCTGACCTGCTTGCTAGGGTAAAGAGAATATGGAATGGGTAGTAGAAGAAGGTAGTAATAAATATGAACTATGACCATGCGACCAGTTACAGAAGTGAGGACTGTGATTGTATGAATATTTCCTCCCTCTTTTGTTATGAGTATGTTTGCATTTGTAAATAAGCAAATATCTTGTTTTCCTCTTACCATATGGCATAAATTATATTATTCACATTATAGTATTTAAGTAATAGGATATGAGGTTTAACAGTAAATATTATCTAAGGACTGGTACCCTATTATGGAGAGATGTAGTGCATTTCTGATTGTATGCAGGACAGTTGAATATTGGTAATTAAAATATATGTCTGTTACTGTGTTCTTAATTTGGAAATTAAGCATGTTTCAAGGTGATGTGTATAGCTGCCAAGTTGACAAGGGGTGGAATGTGATGATTAAGTTCTTGTGTCAACTTGGCCAAGTGATGATGCCCAGTTGTCTGGTCAGGCAAGTACTGTCCTGACTATTGCTGCAAAGATATTTTCATGACTGGCTGTTAAACCAGAGACTGGTGTATTAAACCATCAGTCAGTTTATTGCATCTGTGGCTGATTACATCTGCAATCAACTAAGGCATTTCTCCCATCAATAAGATAATGCAATCAGTTGAAGTCTTTTAAGGAAGAAGAGAGACTCTTTCACTGCTTCTTCAGCTAGTGAGCCTCTCCTGGGGAGTTCCAGACCCTTCATTGGGGCTGCCAGCTCCACAGCCTGCCCTAAGGAGTTTGGATTCTTCTATTCCCACGGTTGCATGAGACACTTAAATCTCATATTTACAGATATCGCCTGTTCCTTGTGTTTCTTTAGAGAATCCTGACTAATATAATTTCCATGTGTCAGAGGAGTCCAGGACCAAGGATAACTGGCGGCCAGCCCTAGAATACCTGTCTTCAGGAAGAAAGAATCATCTTGAAAATGCCGTAATTTGTGCTTTTTCCTGGCTTCAAAACCATGGGCTAATAAATTCCCATTGTTTAATACAATACATTACCTGACATTTGCTTTAGCAGCCAGAAAACTGAAACAGAGACTGACAAATCATTTGAATGACCAGAGTGGCATAAAAAAAATCAACATAAAGAAAATACTAAAAAAAAATATGGATTACAAGAAAAAGTTAGCAAACAAGAGAAGCATGGAAAAAAAATAACAAAATAAGGTGAGAAAATTAAGGCACAATATGTATTTTATAAAAATGAGGACAAAGGGGATAAATTCGCATAATAAAAGAAAGTGTCTCAGATATTAGAAGAGACAAATTTAAAAATAATAAATCCAGATGATTCAATATAAACCACCAGGCAAAGCCATATCAAGTAGATGAATCTTGCCTGCAAAAAGCAGACAATGACAACAACAAAACACAACCCTTCGAACCCAAACCAAATAGACAACAACAGCACCAAAAATCAGGGGTCATAACTATTAGAAAAGAGTGAACTGAAAACAAAATGCATTACTGACAGATGCTTAGTTAGTTTTGTACCAACTAATAGAGCATCAAAATATTTAAGGCTAATGTTATATTAGATCAGTGATAAATTGAAAACTATGCTAATAGTAGGACTTTTTAGTGCGTTGCTCCTATCCCATGATAGGTGACATAGATTAAAAAATAACCATGTTTACACTGGGCTTTTACAGTATAAATAATAAGAGTGATCGATCATGCGCACACTTACACAACCTCTTCACACAACCATTTCTTAAATATGGAGTATTTAAGAAAATTGATCATTCATCTTTCCTTAAATTTAGTTTATGAAAAAATCAGCTACTTATAGAAGTTTCTACCCCATAATTTTAGTAAGCTTCCCAGAAAACAGAGTTTCATGAACTAGAGTTTAAAGGTCTCTGGACTAAGAAACAAGAGCCGTGTTCTTAATCAGGCTGCAGGAAAAGGTTTTCCTTTCAATATTAAACCACTTTTCCCATTGCTATTTCAGAGAGAGCAGTTCTGATTACAGTTGTCTGGGCAGCTGTTAGTGATAGTGAATTCTAGCATTTTCGAACAAAGGAACTAAGGAAAACCTGGAATCATAAATCATCCCTCAAAGATTATTTCAGTAATAAAAACTTGAGGTTGCAAAGCCCTCGAGCTAGTGAGAAGAGTAGCACCCTCATCCAAGGTTCTTGGAGCGTTCCCCTTTAACAAACTCATAAGTCTAGGATCAATTTTAAAAGGTAAGGGCACATTTTCACTGGTTAATAATAGAACTGGATATTGAACCCAGATCTCGCGAATCCTAGCCCTTTGTTCCTTTAAGCTATCTTGTTTTTCTTCAGCACACACAAGGACTACGGATGAAGGATAGCTTCTCCTTAGATTTGACTTTACAGGAGATGTTGGATTTAACTGGATTTCTGACCAGAGCTCTTGTAGCTTTAGCCATTTGCCCATATCTTCCCGCTCAGCTCTTTGAGTGTTGTTGTAAAAACTGCGTTCAGTTGATCTATTCTGTATTGTATAACCATCTCGCTTGCACCCAATTTTATTGTTGCAGAGCAGGGCTGCAAATGCAACTTTCCCCTGCTAAATTCTCTGCTCAGCTTTTTGCACATACTAAGCACATCTGTCCCAGTCCTGTGCTGATATTCCCTGGGCAATAATCTAGTAGCTCTGGTCCCACAACCCCACAGGTATTACCCTACATATGCATTTCTTCTAGCACAGCATTAATGTGATTGTATGCAGTATTTGAGCTCTTTTTTTTTTTCCACTAATCTTCCTCTGCATACTCTCATTGGTTGTGCACTTGACAAGGTATTTAATAGGCTCTGAATTTTTCCCTTTACAAACACATTTCATTTGAAATAATACACTAAAAAGTTCTTACTTAAAGAAATTAAAAAAGGTTCTGTGATTTAAAAATGAAATATCGCTTTGTTTACTGTCTTTCTAGATATCTGCTCTGAGCTTTTTGGTTACCGCTGAAGGGATAAATCTTCCTGAGCCAGTGGGAAGCTAGTCCTAGGAAAGAGGAGGAGTGAAAAAGGTAGTTTCAAGGAGAAAAATGTAATTTTGACATGGGCAGTGTCTTCATTTTTAGCATCAAGACTGTCTCCAAGCTTGGAAAATTTAATATTTATAATACTGAAAATCTGGCTGTTTTAAAATCAGATGAAGACCTCCTAGAGTGATGAGTATGTTCACGCAATATTCTATCAATCATTTCTCATTCTCTTTGGTGTCCACTTTAAAATTTATATAAAAAAATTGAAGCTGGGCTAAATAAACTTTGTGTTTTAGCAGGAATGTACATTGAGGTAATAATTCGCCTTTGATCCATAAGGCAACTTCTAAAATTTCAAGAGTTGTTGATTAGTATTTGAGTTATTTAATAGAGTTGACAGGAAATGTCTACATAAGGCATTTTTGTTCATATATTCATTCAGTTGTTCTGTAAACAGTTATTGAATAGTGCACTGTGCAAACTGCTATGGAGAAAATGAGAAACAAGAGGCAATGATCTCCATTGCCAGACTGCAAACTCATTGAGGCCAGGTTATGATATGTACATAAATAACTTTAATATAAAGATCAGAAATATTAAGTCTAAGGGGAGATAGAAGTGAAAGACTTTGAGAGTACAGGGCTAGCAGAGATTACTTTTGACTGGGAAATCTAGAAAGAGCTGGTATTTGAGGTGAACCTGGAGGAATAGCTAGAATTTTCATTTGCAGAAATTGGCAGCAATATGCTTATGCAAATGCAACATTATCATCAAAAGTGCACCAACTTCCAGTTAAATCTTCTTAGGATCTTGCTAAAAATCCAGGCCCATCTCCAATTAGACACCCCATATCTCACCAATAATCACTCTGCTCTCTGCGTTTGGGGTCTGTGTGATTCTACAATTCCAAACCCCAGGCTAAATGACAGCAGCGACTTCTTCAAGACTCCTAAGGCCAGTGGACCACTGAGCATTTGGTAAAGTGGTTCCGAGCATGGCGACCCATCTGTCCTTCAAGACCCCTTGCTGGAACATTCTCCTCCCAGCCATCTGCTCCTCCATCTGTCCATCACCTAGAAAAAGATATTCCTATGTGGAGATGTGTGCACCACAAGTAGTGCTTTGTTCTGATCCGTGTTTTCCAAATACAGTGGGATATGCTAACATGGATCTCACAACATAAAAAAATAAAGATATTGGAGTTTTGTGACCGTTCCATTATTTGCTGTGATTTTAGCAAAGTCAATGAATATATTTGTGCTTCAGTTTCTTCACCTGGAAAATAGAAAAACTAGATTGACTTTGTCTCTACTATCCATAACAGTTGGGAGAATACATCATCTGCAAGATGTTGCTTTGCATTTAGCTTTTTAACATGAAAATAGATGTATGTCATTCTTTGGAGGATTTAGTCCTATAAATTTAGCTATGAAATATTTTCAGCAAATTAAATAATATTTTTCTATCATTTTCTTTTATAAAAGCAAGATCTGCTCATTGGTGGGGGTGGGGTGGGGAGGTGGTGTTCAGGACACAAAATTATAAGTAATAGCCAGTGTACTATCGGAGTCTATACCTCAGGTCTTCTTTTTCTGATAACCAATGAGTATCAATATTTAATATAAGCCACAGAATAAAATAATGCACCTTTGGGCTTATATCCATGTGAGAGTAAGATAGGCTGAGTTGAATGCCATTTAAAACAATGCATTTCCTCTTTAAAAAGTAGTTAAGCTTTTTAGCTAGATCAAGCATTTATTGGCAGTTTTCTACATGACCAGTGGGCCTGTGAACCGTAACAAATTTCTTGTAGAGTAATTTGGCAACATGTATCAAAGGCCGTAAACATATTCATACTCTTTGACTCAATAATTCAATGCTGAGAATTTACTTAAGGCAATAATTAGAAATGTACCCAAAGATTTATATGTGATGATGTTTATCACAGCATTTTTTTTTTTTAATTTGCATATGGGCAGGAGGCACCAGGGATCGAACTCCAGACCTCCAGCACGGCAGGTCGGAGCTCTGCCTGCTGAGCCATGGCAGCCGCCCCACAGCATTTTTTTGATAGCAGCAAATAGTGGAAACAACTTAAATGTCAAACAACAGAGGTATGGTTAAATAAATGATCGTACTATATCCAGAATACTGTGTAGTCATTAAAAATAATGATGTCAAAGAAATTTTTAAGGCTATGGAAAAATGCTTATAATATTTTATTAAATGAAAAAGAAAAGAAAAGAAAGCATGTAGATATGTCCCTAGCAAAAAGACTGTTGTTTTAGTTTCCTCGGGTGCTTATGAAAATTCCATGAAATGGATTGGCTTATGCAAACTGATTCTCTCACAGCTTTGAGGATGGGAAAATTCCAAATCAAGGCATCATCAAGGCTATGCATTTTCCTCGAAGACTGGGATTCTGGGGCTGGCTGCTGGTGATCCTTGGCTCCTCCTCTGTCACATGGCAAGGTGCATGGCAGAAATTCCTGGTCTCTCCCTTCTCTTCTGGGCTCTGTGTCAGCTTCTTGCTTCCTATGACTTTCTCCCTCTGTATCTGACTTTCCTTCTCTTATGAAGGACTCCAGTAGTAGCATTAACATGCATTCTAATTGAGGTGTGTCACATCTTAACCGAAGTAACCTCATGAAAAAGGTCCTACTAACAATGGATTCACACTCACAGGAATGGATTAAAATTAAGAACATGTTTTTTCTGGGCTACTTATAGCTTCAAATCACCACAAATATGGATATATATATATAAGTATGCCACAAAATGTTAATAGTGATTACCTTAGGATGGTCGAACAAAGGATTATTTATTTGGTTATTTCATTTTATTACTGTTCTCATTTTTTAGACACCTTTTAAATCTCCATGCCTAAGTCAGGGAGATCCCCTAAAGGCTTTTTGCCTGCTTTCTGTTTGTTTTATCCTGGGGTTTCTTGTGGGCTCCGTAAACTTCACTTATGGTGGCTGTTCCAAACACTAGTCTCAGAAACTTGATTTCCTTAGAAGGTGTCATGACTCTGGGGTTGGCCTCCCACTCATGAAACTCAAAAAGACCGATTTGAATTAAAATAAAAACAACAATGAAGTAATTTGGAAAATGGGCTACAGCTTGCTAGAAATCAGAATCCCATTGACTATTGAAAAGATGAGCTGGAAGGATCCTTAAAGATGAGTAACTCCAGAATGGTTAGTGTGACTTTCCATGGTGAAATACTAGGAGTGGCAAAACGGTACAGAATCAAACATTTTGGAGGTTTCTGTTCCTTTCTATTCTAAGCTGCTTTTATTTGAGCTCTGAATTTTCTCTCCAGGACACTGTCTTCTTGATACTCAGGAAGTATTAAGGTAATACTTGGCATTACCTTGTAATACCAGGTAATTTCAGTGAACACATTGTCTTTTGACAACTAATTCAGTCCTAGCAAAAATGGTTGAAAAATCTTTTGGAAATGATGCAGACTGACTGAGACAGAGAGTTGTAGCTTTCGTGCAGTAAAACATCTGTTGGGGTACTGAAATGTTCTTCTGTGCCAAAAAATGAGTCCTTTCCAGTTCCCAGAAGGGACTGGAAAACAACACTGATGAATTCTTACTCTCCTTACTAAAGTAAGGAGATTCTTACTTGCTAGATTCTTCCTTGAAAGATTCTTCAATGCTATTAGAGACTTCTGCCATGTTCACACCACCAGGTTCCAGTGTTCTAAGGTGATGGCTGCAGTTTGTATTTATACAGTTGCTTCTTTCTTTTGACTCACAGGGAAAGATCACTGTCTGTTAAACACAGATGTCAGAGCTTCCCCAAATAAACAGGGAGAGGATTGTATGGGAATCCTTGTCCCTTGGTTGTGAAGCACTTCTCTTTTGTGGTGTACAGTTGCTCTTGATCTACATCCATCTTCCAAACCATTACAATATTTTAAATATTATAATCAAATTGTTGTAAGAATTCCTAGCTCAAAGATGCCAAATAGGTCAGTACATCCACTTCATGCTGACTGAAACCAGATTTCTGCCTTTCTTCTACCAGTGAGATTTCTTTTCAAATAATATCAGAACACCATAAGAAATTCAGTCTCCTAATTTATTTCTCCATAAGTAGTTATTTTTTGCCCTATGTATTTCCTTTAAATAGTGTTCTTCCATATATGGATCCTTCATTACTGCAACTGGGTTTTATATAACTTTGTGGGCAAACTGGCAGGAGGATAATATAAAATTTGTGAAATAGGAAAACTAAGTAAACATGACTTTTCTTCTTCACTGTATGATCATTTCACTTCTAGTTATGGGATACAGAGGGTGTTGGTCTGTAGGTGAGTGCATTTGGGGAATTTGGCCTGGGTAAGAGAAATGCAATGACAATACATCTTCTTATTAGATTCCAAACACCACCTGAACATAATTTGGAAGGTGTATTAGCAGAAAATTAAACCCTGTAAATGCTGTCTGGTAAATTGAGACATAATTGATTATATTAGCTTACTTAAGTAAGGGCTTCTAATTGCCAGAGATAGGATTTGTTTGGTATAGCTTTTCAACCTGGTGAGCAAAGTTTACACTGTCCACAGGCAAGTAACAGAAGTTGCCAAATGGATCTTTTAAAAAATTCTCACCTCTCAGGTGTTTAATTTTATTTGATACTTTCTTTTTGGTGCCAGACTTTCTTCTACCATCTATAATAAGGGGGAAAACAATAAAATTGTCATGTTGGACTTGGAAGAGGTCCCCACGGTCCCCTACTTCTCCATATTGCAGTCATCAATTCTAAATCTAAACCCAGGAAAAGAGAGTCTACTGCTTTTTGAGTTACAGATTGTGACATACAGACAAGTGCAAAATTCACACCTTGCACTTAACAGATGTGGTAGTTAGAGTCAGTTGTCAACTTGGCCAGGTGAAGGCACCTAGTTCTTTAGCTGTGGACATAAGCCAATGGTACATGAACCTCACCTGTTGCTGATTGCATCTGCAGCCGGCTAGGAGGCGTGCCTGCTGCAATGAATGATGTTTGACTTAATTGGCTCATGCTTAAATGAGAGATCTCAACATATGCACAGCCCAAGCAGCTCAGCATACCTCATCTCAGCACTTGCAGCTCAGCCCAGGCCTTTGGAGATGCAGAAAGGAATCACCCTGCGGAAAGTTGCTGGAACCCAGAAGCCTGGAGGGAAGGCCAGCAGTGATCACCCTGTGCCTTCCCATGTAAGAAAGAACCTCAGTTGAAAGTTAGCTGACTTTCCTCTGAAGAACTAATGAAATAGTTCCCGTTTTATTAAAAACCAATCCATCTCTGATGTGTTGCATTCCAGCAGCTAGTAAACTAGAACAACAGATTCCTGGCGTAGGGTTTTTGGTCAGTGTTTAGGGAAATAGTTCTCTCTCAACCCTGATGGTTGTTCTGGGATGTGGAGAAATGATTGTCCTTGTGTGAGAACTTGAGTACTCCTGGCCGTTAGTTCCGTACTGCCTGTTAGCCTTTGGTGTTATGTTATTCCCTTGTACAATGGGCTGGGCATTGCAAAAGTGCCCTGATTGTTCCTGCTTACTCACATTAGGGCCTTAATCACACACACACAATTCTGGGACCTGTTAAGGATGAGTAACCAATGGGTTCACAAATCCCCTCACCCTCATTGAAATTGCATTCATTTTCTGAATATCGAGCTTCTCTATTAGTGACTCAAAACATATGTATTGGACACGTTTTATGCATACAGCACCATTCTAACTGCTCTAGGGGAAATGAAGAAGAGTGTAAGTCAAAGTTTTAGTCCTTGAGGAGTTTATGATCTGTTAAGAGGACAAGGCATGTTTACCTTAAAATAGCTGCAACATAAGTCAGTTCTCGGTGTCAACTGACTTGCCTAAGGGACCTGTTCTAAATTCTGCTATGTATCTACTATGAAGGTAAGGGCTCAGGACTCCTGAAGGCCAACCTCGGTTTGCTCTCTTGGGTTTTCTCAGCATCTATGCCAAGAGACTGCTCACAATATCAGGTTATTGTGCTTCGTTGTGGAAAAATTTAAAAGTGCAGTGAGTGATGTGTTCACTGTTGTCCTTTTCCATCTAGGTAGAGTCAACAGTAAATGGCCACTGGCATGTTATTTCCTGACTTGCCAGATCTGTTTGGGAATATCACTTACTGGAGGTACAGAAAGAGCCAAGGAAGAGGAGGAGACAGAGCCAACATGATTTTGATGTGACCTTCTATCTGCTTTTGTATCTGTATGCAGAGACTGGTACTAGATTTCCCAATTTAGATGAAACTAAATTTGAATGTGAAAAAGCTTTTAAAAGCACAGATAATAGTAATAGCCAGCATTTTGAGCCCTACGTATCAGGCTTTCTGGTAAGCATTTTGTACACATGATTTATTTTAATCCCTATGAAAACTTTGTGAACTTATGTACTATTTTTAGTAACCCTATTTTACAGATGGCAAACGATTTAAGAGGTTAAGTTCCTGCTTGATATCACATAGCTAGTGACAGAACAAAGATTTGAACCTAGGTCTGAGTGAACCAGTGCTCAATTTCTCTGTTGCTACTCTCTATTTCCTCTTATAGGCATTTACTACACTGAGGGATGGTTTAAGTAGATGATGGTGGTGGTGAAAGAATGGCATCTCTTTCCATGCGTAGAAAGAGGCCCTCTGGCTCCACCTGCTGGGATTCCTTTTAATCCCATCGTATCCTACTTAGCATCCAAAGCATGCATTGACCATAAGTAGGCATCACTTCTGTTTTAACCACAAAGTGGACTTCTGTTCTCACTGGGACACAGTGCTCTGCCTTGAGACAAACACTTTTTTTAAAAAAAATTTCTGTTGATGTTTATTATATATTCATATACCATGTAATCATCCAAAGTGTACAATCAGTGGTTCACAATATCATCATATAGCTGTGTATTTATCATCACAATTGACTTTTTTCTTTTTTGTGAAAAATAACATATATATATATACACACACATACATAACTGAATTTCAAAGTCCATTAGTTGTAGAACAGATTTCAGAATTTTGGTATGGGTTACAGCTCCACAATTTTAGGTTTTTACTCCTAGTTGCTCTAAGATACTAGAACTATCTTAGAAATATCTATATAATAAATCAGCAATCATACTCATTTGTTAAATCCTACTTCTCTGTAAAACTCCACCATCACCTTTGATCTTTCTCCCACTCTTTAGGGGTATTTGGGCTATGCCCACTCTAATTTTTTTCATGTTGGAAGGGGCTGTCGATCATATCAATAGGGGGATGGAACTAGGTGATGTACTGGAGAGGCAGGCCCCTCTGCATTTCAGGACTTATCTGGTCCAGGGACCCATCTGGAGGACAAATACCTTTTTGTCATGTTAGTTCAAATCTTTGACTGTGGGTCATACCAATGGCTTGCCATGTTTAATTCCCTGGATGCCTCATTTTGCTTGATCATAGTTATTTATTGGCTTTTTAGCTGTGGTTGAAGTCTTTGACTTCCAGATCCCTTATCTCTCCTGAGTTGCATGTCACTGTGTGTTTCACAGGCTTGCAGCAATTAAGGTTAACATCATGGGCTCATGAATTCTGATGTCAGGTTCCAAATCAGATCCTTTTTCCTCTGCCACTTACTGGCCATGTAGTGTTGGGTAAGTTATTTGAAATTGCTAAGCTTTAGCTTCTAATTCTCTAAAATGATTTAGTGTTATTATACATTTGGGTTGTTGTGAAGATTAAAAAAAATGCTTGTAAAAATCTTAGTACACTACCAGGCACAAAGAAAACAGTCAATAAATGGTTAGCTAGTATTAATTAATGTTTACTTTTTATGTAGCTTGTCTTTTTCTGATTAACTGTACTCTTGCCCTTTTCTTGCAAGTGTCCCAGGGTTATAGGTCAGCTTAGCCCTTGGACAATGTCCCAGTGGTGAGAAGAAGTGAAAAACTAAGGTTTTAGATTTCTGGATCATTTAGATCTGTTCCAGATGCATTTAAGCTTCCCTAAATATGTTCCTGTCAGAGTGGGCTGATAATGTGGAATCACAGAAGCCCCAGGCTGCCTACTGTTGGAGCAATCACTGGGGCACCCCATAGAGTCAGGGGCATCCCTATTTTCATACCTCAGCCCCCTTCTTATAGTCTTACTGAAACTACTTCAGATAATTCTAACTTTGTTTCTTGCCTTGCTAAATGACTTCTTTTTATTATTAATATTTTTAGAGGAGTCAGGTTTATGGAAGAATCCTGCATGAAATACAGAGTTCCCATGTACTACTCTGTTATTAACACATTGCATTAGTGTGGTATATTTGCTACAGTTCATGAAAGAACATGTTTATAATTGTACTATTGTGCTGGTTTGAATTTGTGGATTCCAAGAAAGCCATGACCTTTAATCCTCATTCAGTATTGCTGGGTGGGAGTTTTAAAATTATCCATGGAGATGTGACCCACCCAATAGTAGGTGGTAACTTTTGATTAGATGATTTCTATGGAGGTGTGTCTCCACCCATTCACAGTGGGGTTGCTTATTGGAGCATTTTAAGAGGGAACCATTTTAAAAAGAGCCACAGATACTGTGCAGCCAGAGACATTTGGAGATGAAGAATAAAAACGCCTGCAGAGGAGCATCATGAAAGAAGAAGCCGGGAGAGAAAGGCAGCAGATGTTACCATGTGTGTCACATGCCTTTCCAGTTGGGAGAAACCCTGAACATCACTGGCCTTCTTGAGCCAAGGTATCTTTCCCTGGATGCCTTAGATTGGACATTTCTATAGCCTTGCTTTAGTTAGTTTTCATGGCCTTAAGACTGCAGACTTGCAACTTAATAAATTCTACTTTTAAAAGTCATTCTGTTTCTGGTATATCAAATTCCGGTAACTAGCAAACTAGAACAACTATTAAATATAATCATCATTTACAATAGAGTTCATTGTGTTGTATAGTAGTATGTTGTTTTCTTTTTACATTTTTTATTCTACTAATGTATACACACCTAAAATTTCTCCTTTTAACCACATTCAAATGTATAACTTAGTGTTATTAATTATGTTCACAACCATGCATTATCAGAACTTTATGCTCAATTCAAATAAAAACTGTACAATTTAAGAAATAACTCCTTATTCCCTACCTACACTGTCTTGTGCTAACCTATATCGCAGATTCTGACCCTCTGAGTTTGCTTATTCTAATTATTTCATATCATAAAGTCATGTAATATTTGTTCTTTTGTGTCTGGCTTATTTCACTTAACATGTCTTCAAAGTTCATCCATGTCATCAAATGTATCAGAGCTTCATTCCTTTTTAAGGCTGAATGATATGCCGTTGTATGTCTATGCCACATTTTGTTTATCCATTCATCAGTTGATAAGCAGTAGGGTTAGTTTCCACCTTTTGGCAATTGTGAATAATGCTGCCACGAACATCGGTGTGCAAATCTCAGTTCGAGTCAGTGGTTTCAAGTATTTTGGGTGTATACCTGGAAGTGAGGCTGCTAGATCGTATGGTAATTCTATACTTAGCTTCCTGATGAACTGCCAAACTGTCTTCCACAGCCGCTGCACATTTTACATTCCCACCAACAAAGAATGAGTATTCCTGTTTCTCCACATCATCTGCAACACCTGCAATTTTCCATTTTTTAAAAATAGTAGCTATTCTAGTGGGTGTGAAATGGTTCTCATTGTGGTTTTGATTTGCATTTCATTAATAGCTAGTGATGTTGATCATCTTTTCATGTGTTTTTTTTTTGACATTTGAATATTTTCTATACAAGTCTAGTTGGGTCTTTTGCCCATTTTTAAAATAGGTTGTTTCTCTTGTTGAATTGTGGGTTTTCTTTATATACTTCGGAAATTAAACACCTTTGGATATTGATATTCACATATATTCCCCCATTGGGTAGGTTGCCTTTTACTTTTATGATAATGTCCTTTTTTTTCAAATTCAATTTTATTGAGATATATTCACATACTGTATAAACATCCAAAATATACCATTAACAGGTCACTAAATCATCATATAGTTGTGCATTCATAATCACAATTGATTTTTGAACATTTTCATTACTCTGTAAACAATAAAAATCAGAATAAGAGTAAAAATAAAAGTAGAAAAGAACATCCCAAACATTTCAGACTCCCTAGCCCCTTATTATTCATTTATTTATTACTATTCTTTTTTAAAATAGCAGTTTTAATGAGATAAATTCATATATGTTGAATCTATATAGACAGTCAATGTCTTCTATTACAGTCACAGGGTTGTGTTTTCATCAACACAATCAATTCTATAACATTTTCACCAACAAGAGAATTCACCATGCTATACAGTCCCATGTTTCATCCTCTGGTTCCTCTGAATTTATACCTAATAATGAATTGCTGGATCATACAGCAATTCTATATCTAGTTTCCTGAAGAACCGTCAAATGCTTTTCAGAGTGGCTGAACTACTGTATATTCCCACCAACAGTGAGTAAGAGTTCCTATTTCTCACATCCTCTTCAATGCTTGCGGTTTGTTGTTGTTTTAATTGAGGTCATTCTAGTAGGTGTGAAATGTTTTCTCATTGTAGTTTTTATTTGCATGTCCCTAATAGCTAGTGAGGTTCTTTTTTTTTAAATAGTTAGCATTTTTTGTCTTTTAAATTATAACAACAAGCAAACATACAAATATTCTTGACATGTTAGTGAGGTTTTTAAATTGGGCTGTTTGTCTTTTTTTTTTAAACTTTTTTATTGTATAGTATTACATATATACAAAGCAAAGAAATAAAAAAGCAATAGTTTTCAAAGCACTCGTCAACAAGTGGTTACAAGACAGATCCCAGATCCTTATCCCCTTATTATTTATTTATTTTTGTGTGTTTTTATTTTCTTACTCATCTGTCTATAAACTGGATGAAAGGAGTGAGTAGTGAGTGTCAGTCACAAGTTTTTCACAATAACACGGTCACACTGTAAAAGCCACATAGTTATATAATTATCTTTAAGAATCAAGATCACTGGATTACAGTTTAACAGTTTCAGGCATTTCCCTCTAGTTACTCCAATACAGCAAAAAAAAAAAAAAAAAAACAGAAAAGGGATAGCTATATAATGCATCTATGAGAGTATGAGCTTTCAACTCTATTTGAAATCTCTCGGCTGTTGAAACTTCATTTTGTTTCATTTATCTTCCTCCTTTTGGTCAAGATGTTTGTCTCAATCCTGTAATTCCAGAGTCAGGCACAATCTGGGATTCATGTCCCATATTGCCAAGGAGGTGTACACCCCTGGGAATCATGTCCCATGTAAGGGGGAGGGCAGTACGTTTACCTGCAAAGTTGGCTTAGAGTGACAGGCCACATATGAGCAACAAAAGAGGTTCTCTGGGGGTAAAGTCTTAGGCATAATTATAAGTAGTCTTAGCTTCTTCTTTGCCAAAATAAGTTTCATATAGGTAAACCTCAAGATTGAGATCTTCACTTATTATATTGGTAGTCCCTAATGCTTGTGAGAATATCAGGTCTTCCCCAGGTGGGAAAGTTTAATATTTCCACATTTTCCCCAGCCCTCAAGGTAATTTACTAATACTTTTTAATCTTCTTCCCAGAGTATTCTGGGATGTATCAGAGCATCACACCAATCTGTACAAATCAACAAGATATTACTTCTTTTCAAGTTTCCATGTAATTATGGTATTTGAATAAATTGATCAAACCAGTAAAATTATATAATGCGCTAAAGAAAATATAAACTTGGCACTCATCAAACATCTCTTCCTTTGGTCTCATATAAAAATTGAAGTTTTAAAATACGGTGAATGTCATCCATTCCCCTTAAACCTGATCTACCTTAGTCCTAACCAAATCAGCTTCATTCATATCTCTAATTGAAATCTGATCTCTTTTTCAGCTTTTTAGAATTGCTGTACGGGGTAATGCAGACTTTCATAGCTGCAGAACTCTACCTCTGTGTCTCAGGTGTCACACAAATAACCGAAGTTCCATGGAATGATCATGTTATAGCCATAGAACTCAGCATCTCAGAATTTACAATTAACCGTTGCAACAACTCAGGAATAGAGGCAACTACTGTAAAGGCTTATAATCTAGGAACCTTTATAATAAGCCTTCTCCTGATAATCTATGCAAATTCAATTCTCAGAGCTTGTACATTTTAGTTAGTCCATATTAGTGAGTCCTTATAATTTGCCTTTTCATTCCTGGCTTATTTCACTCGACATACTGTCCTCAAGGTTTATTCACCTATTTGCATGACTCACAACTTCATTCCTTCTTGCAGCAGTTCAATATCCCATTGTATGTACCTCATTTCCCAGTTCTGTTCATCAGTCAACGTACCCTTAGGCTATCTCTATCCATTGCAAATAGTGAATACTGCCACCATAAACACTGGTGTGTAAATGTCCATTCCAGTCCCTGCTTTCAGTTCTTCCAAGTATATACCTAATAAAGGGGCTACAAGATCATATGGCAACATTATACTTAGCCTCCTGTGGGACCAGCACAGTGGTTCCAGAGGGGCTGCACCATTCTACTTCCCTATGAACAGTGAACCACATTTTCTCTAGCATTTGCATCTTTCTGTTCATCTATTTTCTAATTTTAATTTTTTGCAATAAAGTCCTTTTTATTTTTTTCTTACTAGAAATTGTTCTTTATTGATTAAGTCACCAGGAATCAACACAATATTTAACATCTCATGAGCACTGAAGCCTGGATTCTGGAGCTCACTTGCCCCTCCCAGTCCTTTATGGTGTTTAAAGGGAGAGAGATCATTAACAGAGACCAGGCCAGATGATAACAGGTCTTTCTTTCCCAGTCATTGGACAGGCTACTTAATTCTTGCCCAAAGTAGGAAAAAGCCAACACTTCAGAAAAATCTAATAAAGAATTTGACAATGCATTATAAGATCTCTTAACAATCTGCTTAAATGCTTTCATTTTGTAATTCACTTAATGTGTGCATATAATTTACTTTTATAATCTCATTTCCTGGGCAGAAATTAACCCAGTGCAAAGATAAACGTCTCAAACTGGAATAGCTTCACCTTGCCCTTAGAAAGAGTAAACAGAAGTCACTCTGCTCCTCTCTGTCCATCTAAGAGATGGACAAACCTCTCCCCCAAAGTAAAAATGTAACTTCTGATCTTGGAATGTGTACAAAGACAGCTTTTGATAGGCAGCTGGAACTAGGCAGGTGGGCTTCTTTGGAAATTTCTTAAAATCAACTCCTAGGAACCATCCAGGATTGTGTACAAAGCCTCTAAAATCCAAATGTTCTGGTTTGCTGGCTGCTGGAATGCAATATACCAGAAACAGGATGGCTTTTAAGAAGGGGAATTTAATAAGTTACTAGTTTATAGTTCTAAGGCTGAGAAAATGTCCCAATTAAAACAAGTCTATAGAAATGTCCAATCAAAGGCATCCAGGGAAAGATATCTTGGTTCAAGAAGGCTGATGAAGTTCAGGGTTTCTCTCTCAAGCGGAATGGCCCATGGCAAGCACAGTCAGAGTTTCTCTCTCATCTTGAAGGGCACATGGCAAACATGGCATCATTTGCTAGCTTCTTCTTTCCTCACTTCTGGTTTCATGAAGCTCCCCAGAAGGCGTTTTCTTTCTTCATCTCCAAAGGTCACTGGCTGGTGGACTCTGCTTTGTGGTGCTACAGCATTCTTTGCTCTCTCCGAATCTCTGATTCTCCAATATGTTTCCTCTTTTATAGGACTCCAATAAACCAATCAAGACCCACACAAATGGGTGGAGACATGTCATCACCTAATCCAGTTTAACACTCTTAACTAAATCACATCATCCAGGGCGATGATCTGATTACAGTTTCAAACATACTGTATTGAATAGGGATTATTCTACCTTTATGAAATGGGATTTTGATTAAATCATGACTTTTCTAAGGGGCCATAATTCCATGATTCCACCAAAGGACACCTCATTTCTTTGTCTTGCAGGAGGTTCTGCACATGTCCTAGAATGCCAAAGCCTGTGATATCTGTGTTGGCCTGGGCATTGAACATGTGCATTAACCTGGCATCTATCAACCTTTCTAATAGGCCAGCTTCACCTCTTCTCTGAAGACCACTATTTTGATCTTATTCCATCTTTCAGGGTTATCAAGCCACTGGTAGGCATTGATAGCAATTTGGTTCCTAAGGATTTGGTCAATACCAGTATGCCACCAACCACAAAACTGTCCAGGCGTGATGAGCTCATTTGGCTGACAGACCATGGTGATGACCCCACCAATGATAGTCCAAGGGTTCACCACCATCTGTCCACTGGTTACTGCAGTGCCCCCTTCCTCAGCAGCATTGCAAAAGCCTCTGATCAAGAGTGGGTGTTATCTTTTCCTTCTCTTCCTCACTCATACTCTGGCTGACACTGAGCAACATCAACATGTTATCACATTCAGTAATGCCTATATCGTAGAGTTTGATCAGTACTTTGGTGCAAGCTATGCACCTCATCATGTAAAGATCCTCCACCAAAAGGTAAAAGGAATCTGCAGACTGCACCAGTGATAGGCCCCTGTGCCTCAGGGGTATGACACAGACATCCAGACCAATGTCCAGAGAGACCACCATTTTGATCTTATTCTATCTTACAGAGTCATCAAGCCACTGGTGGGCATTGACAGCACCTTGGGTTCCTAAGGGTTTGGCAACACCAGCACATCACTGATGCATTTCAGATATCCAGCCCTCTAGTTCACTAATCCTTTCTTCTACCTCTTTAAATCTACCATTGTAATTCTTTATTGCATTTTTCATCTCTTCTATTGCGCCTTTCCTTCCTATAAGTTCTTCCATTTGTTTTTTCAAGTTTTATTCATGAAACATCCTAAGTAAACAATCAATGGTTCTTGATGTAATCACATAGTTATGCATCCACTACCACAATCTATATGAGGACATTTCAATGTCTTCTGCAAAGAAAGAAAGGAAAAAATGAAGACTGAAATAAAAAAATAAAATGAAAAGGAGAAACAGCAACAACATCAAGAATGCCCTATCCTCTTATATCCCCCACTTATTGACATTTAGCTTTGGTATATTGCCTTTGTTACACTTAATGGAAGCCTATTACAATGTTACTGCTAATTATAGACCCTAGTTTGCATTGATTGTATTTTTTCTGTATATTATCCCATTTTCAACATGTTGTGCTGTTGACATTCATTTGTTCCTCCTCATGTAAAAACATTCTTATTGTTGTACATTTAATTACCATCATTGTCCACTCTAGGTTTTGATAAATTATACAGTCCCAGTCTTTGTCTTCTATCTTTCCTTCTGGTGTCATACATCCCACTAGCTTTCCTCATTCTACCATACTCATATTCAGCTTCATTCAGTGTGTACTTACAGTATGGTCCTACTACCAGATAGTATTGTGCTTTCCATTTCTGGATCTTTACAATCCATCCTGTTGAATATTCTGTACTCCTTAAGAATAAAATGC